>PYXC01000907.1:72500-82500 GCA_015244755.2 Tenualosa ilisha
TAATACTAATACTAATACTAATACTAATCATACTAATACTAATACTAATACTAATCATACTAATACTAATACTAATACTAATACTAAATCATACTAATACTAATACTAATACTAATACATACTAATACTAATACTAATCATACTAATACTAATACTAATACTAATCATACTAATACTAATACTAATACTAATACTAATACTAATCATACTAATACTAATCATACTAATACTAATACTAATACTAATACTAATCATACTAATACTAATACTAATACTAATACTAATACTAATCATACTAATACTAATACTAATACTAATACTAATACTAATCATACTAATACTAATACTAATACTAATACTAATCATACTAATACTAATACTAATACTAATACTAATCATACTAATACTAATACTAATACTAATACTAATACTAATCATACTAATACTAATACTAATACTAATACATCATACTAATACTAATACTAATACTAATACTAATACTAATCATACTAATACTAATCATACTAATACATACTAATACTAATCATACTAATACTAATACTAATACTAATCATACAAATACTAATACTAATCATACTAATACTAATCATACTAATACTAATCATACTAATACTAATACTAATACTAATCATACTAATACTAATCATACTAATACTAATACTAATACTAATCATACTAATACTAATACTAATACTAATCATACTAATACTAATCATACTAATACTAATCATACTAATACTAACACTAATACTATTACTAATACTAATCATACTAATACTAATACTAATCATACTAATACTAATCATACTAATACTAATACTAATACTAATCATACTAATACTAATACTAATACTAATACTAATCATACTAATACTAATCATACTAATACTAATACTAATACTAATACTAATCATACTAATACTAATACTAATCATACTAATACTAATCATACTAATACTAATACTAATACTAATCATACTAATACTAATACTAATACTAATACTAATCATACTAATACTAATCATACTAATACTAATACTAATACTAATACTAATCATACTAATACTAATACTAATCATACTAATACTAATCATACTAATACTAATCATACTAATACTAATACTAATACTAATCATACTAATACTAATCATACTAATACTAATACTAATACTAATACTAATACTAATACTAATCATACTAATACTAATCATACTAATACTAATACTAATACTAATCATACTAATACTAATACTAATACTAATACTAATCATACTAATACTAATCATACTAATACTAATACTAATACTAATACTAATACTAATCATACTAATACTAATACTAATCATACTAATACTAATCATACTAATACTAATACTAATACTAATCATACTAATACTAATCATACTAATACTAATACTAATACTAATCATACTAATACTAATCATACTAATACTAATCATACTAATACTAATACTAATCATACTAATACTAATACTATTACTAATACTAATCATACTAATACTAATACTAATCATACTAATACTAATCATACTAATACTAATACTAATACTAATCATACTAATACTAATACTAATACTAATACTAATCCTACTAATACTAATACTAATACTAATACTAATCATACTAATACTAATCATACTAATACTAATACTAATACTAATACTAATCATACAAATACTAATACTAATCATACTAATACTAATTAAATACTAATACTAATACTAATACTAATACTAATACATACTAATACTAATCCTACTAATACTAATACTAATACTAATACTAATCATACTAATACTAATCATACTAATACTAATACTAATACTAATCATACTAATACTAATCATACTAATACTAATACTAATACTAATCATACTAATACTAATACTAATACTAATCATACTAATACTAATACTAATACTAATCATACTAATACTAATACTAATACTAATCATACTAATACTAATCATTACTAATACTATACTAATACTAATCATACTATACTAATACTAATACTAATCATACTAATACTAATACTAATACTAATACTAATCATACTAATACTAATCATACTAATACTAATACTAATACTAATCATACTAATACTAATCATACTAATACTAATACTAATACTAATCATACTAATACTAATACTAATACTAATCATACTAATACTAATACTAATACTAATCATACTAACTAATCATACTAATACTAATACTAATACTAATCATACTAATACTAATACTAATACTAATCATTACTAATACTAATCATACTAATACTAATACTAATACTAATTACTAATACTAATCATACTAATACTAATCATACTAATACTAATACTAATCATACTAATACTAATACTATTACTAATACTAATCATACTAATACTAATACTAATCATACTATACTAATACTAATACTAATCCTACTAATACTAATACTAATACTAATACTAATCATACTAATACTAATACTAATACTAATACTAATCATACTAATACTAATACTAATACTAATACTAATACTAATCATACTAATACTAATCATACTAATACTAATACTAATACTAATACTAATCATACTAATACTAATCATACTAATACTAATACTAATACTAATCATACTAATACTAATTACTATCATACTAATACTAATCATACTAATACTAATACTAATACTAATCATACTAATACTAATACTAATACTAATCATACTAATACTAATACTAATACTAATCATACTAATACTAATCATACTAATACTAATACTAATACTAATACTAATCATACTAATACTAATACTAATACTAATCATACTAATACTAATCATACTAATACTAATCATACTAATACTAATACTAATCATACTAATACTAATACTATTACTAATACTAATCATACTAATACTAATACTAATCATACTAATACTAATCATACTAATACTAATACTAATACTAATCATACTAATACTAATACTACTAATACTAATACTAATCCTACTAATACTAATACTAATACTAATACTAATCCTACTAATACTAATACTAATCATACTATACTAATACTAATACTAATACTAATCATACTAATACTAATACTAATACTAATACTAATACTAATCATACTAAACTAATACTAATACTAATACTAATCATACTAATACTAATACTAATACTAATACTAATCCTACTAATACTAATTCTAATCATTTACTATACTAATACTAATACTAATACTAATACTAATACTACTAATACTAATACTAATCCTACTAATACTAATACTAATACTAATACTAATACTAATACTAATCCTACTAATACCTAATACTAATCCTACTAATACTAATACTAATACTAATACTATACTAATCATACTAATACTAATTTCATACTAATACTAATACTAATACTAATCATACTAATACTAATACTAATACTAATACTAATAACTAATCAATACTAATACTAATACTAATACTAATCCTACTAATACTAATACTAATCCTACTAATACTAATACTAATACTAATACTAATCATACTAATACTAATCCTACTAATATTAATACTAATCATACTAATACTAATACTAATACTAATACTAATCCTACTAATACTATACTAATACTAATACTACTAATACTAATACTAATACTAATACTAATACTAATCATACTAATACTAATCATACTAATACTAATACTTAATACTAATCATACTAATACTAATCATACTAATACTAATACTAATACTAATACTAATCATACTAATACTAATACTAATACTAATACATACTAATCATACTAATACTAATCTACTAATACTAATACTAATACTAATACTAATCATACTAATACTAATACTAATCCATACTAATACTAATCATACTAATACTAATCAATACTAATACTAATACTAATACTAATCATACTAATACTAATCATACTAATACTAATACTAATACTAATCATACTAATACTAATCATACTAATACTAATCATACTAATACTAATACTAATCATACTAATACTAATACTATTACTAATACTAATCATACTAATACTAATACTAATCATACTAATACTAATCCTACTAATACTAATACTAATACTAATACTAATCATACTAATACTAATCATATTAATACTAATACTAATACTAATACTAATCACTAATACTAATACTAATCATACTAATACTAATCATACTAATACTAATACTAATTACTAATCATACTAATACTAATCATACTAATCTAATACTAATACTAATCATACTAATACTAATACTAATACTAATCATACTAATACTAATCATACTAATACTAATCATACTAATACTAATACTAATCATACTAAACTAATACTATTACTAATACTAATCATACTAATACTAATACTAATCATACTAATACTAATACTAATACTAATCATACTAATACTAATACTAATACTAATACTAATCCTACTAAACTAATACTAATACTAATACTAATCATACTAATACTAATACTAATCATACTAATACTAATACTAATACTAATACTAATCATACTAATACTAATCATACTAATACTAATACTAATACTAATACTAATACTAATCATACTAATACTAATCATACTAATACTAATACTAATACTAATACTAATCATACTAATACTAATCATACTAATACTAATACTAATACTAATCATACTAATACTAATCATACTAATACTAATACTAATACTAATACTAATACTAATACTAATCATACTAATACTAATACTAATCATACTAATACTAATCATACTAATACTAATACTAATACTAATCATACTAATATACTAATCATACTAATACTAATCATACTAATACTAATACTAATCATACTAATACTAATACTAATCATACTAATACTAATACTAATACTATACTAATACTAATACTAATCATACTAATACTAATACTACATACTAATACTAATATACTAATACTAATACTAATACATACTAATACTAATACTAATCAATACTAATCATACTAATTACTAATACTAATACATACTAATACTAATCATACTAATACTAATATACTAATCATACTAATACTAATACTATATACTAATACTAATCATACTAATACTAATACTAATTACTAATACTAATACTAATCATACTAATACTTAATACTAATACTAATACTAATACTAATATACTAATACTAATACTAATCATACTAATACTAATCATACTAATACTAATACTAATACTAATATAATCATACTAATACTAATCATACTAATACTAATACTAATATACTAATACTAATACTAATACTAATACTAATCATACTAATACTAATACTAATACTAATACTAATCATACTAATACTAATACTAATCATACTAATACTAATACCTACTAATACTAATACTAATCATACTAATACTAATCATACTAATACTAATACTAATACTAATACTAATACTAATACTAATCATACTAATACTAATACTAATCATACTAATACTACATCAATACTAATACTAATACTAATACTAATACTAATCTACTAATACTAATACTAATACTAATACTAATCATACTAATACTAACACTAATACTAATACTAATACTAATACTAATACTAATACTAATCATACTAATACTAACACTAATACTAATACTAATACTAACACTAATACTAATACTAATACTAATACTAATACTAATACTAATCTACTAATACTAATACTAATACTAATACTAATACTAATCCTACTAATACTAATACTAATACTAATACTAATCATACTAATACTAACACTAATACTAATACTAATACTAATACTAATACTAATCATACTAATACTAATCCTACTAATACTAATACTAATACTAATACTAATCATACTAATACTAATCACTACTAATACTAATACTAAATACTAATACTAATACTAATACTAATACTAATTACTAATCAATACTAATTACTAATACTACTAATACTAATACTAATACTAATATATACTAATATACTAATATACTAATCCTACTAATACTAATACTAATACTAATTACTAATACTAATACTAATACTAATCCTACTAATACTAATACTAATCATCTGTTAGTCATTACAAGTCACATATTAATACCTTATACTACATGAGGTTATTCTACCCATAGTAGCCCAATAACAAGAATTTCTCTGATATAAACTCCTAGTTACAGCTTATTCATAGTTAGTAAGTTAGTTGTTGTATATGAATTATGATCTTAATATGCTATGGTTAGTATAGGGCTTATAAGGCAGTAGCACAACAGGAGCAGTTATTCTGCATCAGTCATTGTTAGAAAAGATGGTCTATCCATAGGAACAAAACCCAATCAGTCCTAATTACGTCCTCTTGACTCAGAGTAACTTCCTGAGAATCTGTTCCTGTTGTACTACCAGCTAACTGTCAGAAAGTGCTGTAGGTGATCTCAATGTAAGGTCAGTGGCTAAATGTAATGGGCCTGTGTCTTGTGATGTGGGTAATGATGATGTCATGTAGGTGATAGCCGCCACTGAAGAACCCACAGTGTCTACGTCTGATTAAAGACTACACTCTTTACCATCCACTCCAAACTCTAACAATCTAGTGGTGCTTAGAACACCCTGTGGCTCACACACACACACACACACACACACACACACACACATCCTCCCTATTTGTTTCATAGTGTGTGTGGTAAGGGGCTGAGTGTGTTTCTGCTGAAGTGTTTTACACTGCGCTGTCACCAGTCCTCTGTCTGCTACTAACTCAGAAGGGCTCTGGAATTAGGCCCTAAATCTGCACACACACACACACACACACACACACACACACACACACACAGACACACACACACACAGACGCACTCTCACATGCACTGTCTCTCTCTCCTTCTCTCACACACACACACACACGCACACACACAAGAAGAGGCAAAGGCGTGCTAATTTTATTGAAACAGGCACATGCTGAGCCGGGGCCGAGTTGAGATCGTTATTGCCACTTGTGTTGGAATTAGTGAGTGTGTGTCTACTCACAAGGCTGTCTGTGTGTGTGTGTGTGCGCATAGGATTGGTAATGGTGTCTGTGCGTGTGTGTGTGTGTGTGTGTGTATATAATGGCGTCTGTGTGTATGCGTGTATGTGTGTGTTCGTGTAGGACTGGTAATGGTGTGTGTGTGTGTGTGTGTGTGTGTGAGTGTGAGTGTGTGTCTGTGTGTGTGTAATGGCATCTAGGTGCCACAAATCTTGGTGCATGAAATAATGAAGGTGAATTAATGCAGGTTGTCACGGTGACGACGCAAACAATAAATCCTGCCTGACGTTCCTTTTTAATGACACTCCGAGACAATTCCAGACCGAGGGTTCAGCAATGTTGGAGCGTCTTCACACTGGTACACACACACACACACACACACACACACACAGACTGAGGAGGTTAAATTCTCAGCAAAATTCCAGCCTGGTTCAATTTGTCTGGATGTCTGGCAGCTTTTTCATATTCAGCTGAGCAGAGGACAAACTACATGTGTGTGGCCAGGTTTATTCTCCTCTGTGTGTGTGTGTGTGTGTGTGTGTGTGGCCAGGTTTATTCTCCTCTGTGTGTGTGTGTGTGTGTGTGTGTGTATGGACAGTTTATTCTCCTGGTGTGTGTGTGTGTGTGTGGACAGCTTTATTCTCCTGTGTGTGTGTGTGTGTGTGTGGACAGCTTTATTCTCCTCTGTGTGTGTGTGCGAGTGTGTGTGTGGACAGCTTTATTCTCCTGTGTGTGTGTGTGTGTGTGTGTGTGTGGTGTGTGTTGTGTGTGTGTGTGTGTGTGTGTGTGTGTGGACAGCTTTATTCTCCTGTGTGTGTGTGTGTGGTGTGTGTGTGTGTGTGTGTGTGTGTGTGAATTGCAGTTGTGTGGACAGCTTTATTCTCCTGTGTGTGTGTGTGTGTGTGTGTGTGTGTGTGTTCAGTATTCTCCTGTTTTAACTTATTTGTTTTCTTTGCAATTCCTACCTGCATGGAATGGACAGTAAATTAGGCTGAGACAACAAACACACACACACACACACACACACACACACACACACACACACACACAGCCACACTCTCTCACTCATTCTCATGCACGCACATACAACACACACACACACACACAGCCACACTCTCTCTCTCATTCTCATGCACATACACACAAACACCACAAACACACACACACACACAGCCACACTCTCTCTCTCATTCTCATGCACATACATACAACACACACACACACACACACACAAACACACACACACACACAGCCACTCTCTCTCTCTCATTCTCCTGCACATACATGCAAACACACACACACATATATACACACACACACACCCACACACACACACACACACTAGAGCTGGGGATTGCTTAAAAACACACAATAAATACAATCTTCAATTTTAATCGATTTTTTCCCTTCAAATCAACCCACACAAGTCTGTCGAGCTGGCAGGGGTGGTCATTTCTGGCATTTACACATATCGTTTGCGGATAGTTAGTGTCTCTGTGTGTGACTTAGCGACAGACAAAGCACTGCAATGTGCTCAGGGCTGCCGGCTGGAAAGGAATGTGTGTTTTTTCCAAAAATTTGTTTTTTGAAAAGTAGTTCTAGTTCATTTAATATTTTTGTAGTGAGTAATGAACAAATCCAGTGGCATTGCAGTGGAACACATGTGACTGATGACAAAATTCCTATAGATTATTGATGTAGGCCATTATTTTGGCTCATGGCTTCACTTATGAGAAGTAAACCAGGTCATCAAATATGGTAATGAGGGTCTGGTAATGAATCGGCTCAAGACCCCTGGGACTCTGACTGCCACTGGAGCTCATGTGTCTGCTGTGTTCTTTGATCATTTGACAAATTGTCTCAATTTACCTGCAAGCGCTCAGATACTCGCAGTAGCAAAGTATGCGGTTGAGTGGAGAGACGATGTGCATAGATTATGTGTGAGATGACGTGTAGGCCTACACAATGTGAGCACTATTAAGAGAAGTTAGCCTGAAAAACATTCGTGGCGTCAGGCTACTTTAAAGACTTCAGAGCCCCGCACCTCCACCGCTACCTGGAGACGTTTTAGGTGCTGCTGAAAGCACTTTGTTGTGCAGCTTCCTTTAGAAGCAACAGTCTTCAAACAGACTTCATTTCAACATGAAACAATTCCAGACCGGATGGATGATGCGGCCACTGGATCTCCCCCTATCAGTCCACTGGTATTTGACTCACACAGGGGAACAGTGAACCCACTCTGAACAGTGACACTCTGAACTGTGAACCCACTCTGAACAGTGACACTCTGAACTGTGACACTCTGAACAGTGAACCCACTCTGAACAGTGACACTCTGATCTGTGAACCCACTCTGAACAGTGAACCCACTCTGAGTGGTTTCACACCTAGCGCAAATGTTTAGCAGGCCTACTCAGACATGATTCCAGGGAGCAGGTAGCATCACGTCCATACCACACAATATCTGAACTTTTTTGTTCAGACATGCAGCCGACCATTTCATTCTCGATAGATATCCAAGTTTCGATTTATGTCTGAAAGTGATTTGAGAATGCACACTCTCCCACACTCTCTCTCTCTCTCTCTAATGCACACACACACACACACACACACACACACACTCACTCTCTCTCTGTCTCTCTAATACACACACACACACACACACACACACACACACACACACACACACACACACACACACACTCACTCTCTCTCTGTCTCTCTGACCAGTGATTGATATTCATACTCACTGTTTGCTTCTGTGCTGAGCCCAGAGAGGAGGTGTGTGAATGACCTCAATGTAATACTCATCCACCCACAGGCCATTCTGCTCTTCAGTGCCACACAAAGGAGGTGTGTGTGTGTGTGTTTCAGTCTGTTCTACACACACTGC
>PYXC01000907.1:95000-97500 GCA_015244755.2 Tenualosa ilisha
GCTGTGTGTGTGTGTGTGTGTGTGTGTGTTTGATGCCTAGAGAGAGTTCTGGTTCCAGGAGACTGCAGCCACGTTGTGATGGAGAAGCAGAGGAATTTAATTTACCAGGCCAGTGATCAGCCATCAACTCACACACACACACACACAGACACACACACACACACACACATGCACTCACACATACACACACACACACACACACGCACACACACACACACACACATACACACGCATGCAGACACACACACACACACGCACACACACATCATAGCATGACCAGATCTTTAAGGTGGATGACCGCCCCATGCTTCTCTCTTTCTCTCTCTCTCTCGTGTGCGTGCGCGTGTGTGTGTGTGTGTGTGTGTGTGTGTATCGTGTATTGAGTGTATGGTATACTGTGTGTGTGGTGTATTGTGTGTGTGTGTGTGTGTATGGTGTATTGAGTGTGTGTATGTATTGTGAGTGTGTGTGTATGGTGTACTGTGTGTGTGTGTGTGTGTGGTGTACTGTGTGTGTATGTTGTATTGTGTGTGTGTGTGTGTGTGGTGTACTGTGTGTGTATGTTGTAATATTTGTGGTGTACTGGACAACACATAAGAGAGCTGCAGGTTAGAGAATGTACCCAGGCGTGTGCTCAGAGACTGTGCAGACTCACTCACTGATGTCCTCACAGACATCTTCAGCATCTCTCTGAACCAAGCCATCACACCAGAAAGCTTCAAAGCCACCACATCGTACCACTAGCAGAGAAATCCCCAGCCTCATCACTGAATGACTGCAGACCCACAGCACTCACTCCCATTATGATGAAGTGCTTTGAAAGGCTGGTCAAGGCCCATATCACATCCAGCCTTCCACTACTCTCGACCCAAACCAGTTTGCTTACCGCCCCAAGAGCTCCACTGATGATGCCATAGCAACAGTGAATCTGGAGAACAAAACCAGTCACGTACGGATGCTGTTCATCGACTTCAGCTCCGCCTTCAACACGGTCATCCCCAAACCTGGCGAACACACTGAGTGCAGCAGGCATCAGCACTTCACTACTTGGCTACTGGACTTTCTCTTTAATCAGTTTCTTTGCAGATTCTTTCGTTCTTTCAGATTTCAGAGTCTGCCTTCACCAGTGCTCATGTTTACTTTTTGTGCTCATCGTGGTTTTCCTTGTTTTATTACTTTTTCAATTTTACTTTAATTATTGCTGCCAATTAACTGAATAATCGTAATGGTAAGTTAATCATGATTAATTACAACTAATCACACATTTAACCCCAGAATCCTTTATTTTTCTGTAAAGAGAAAATGACCCATGTGCACACACACCCCTGGTTATGACCCATGTGCACACACGCCCCTGGTTATGACCCATGTGCACACACGCCCCTGGTTAGCACAGGCTTTAGCCGAGTGGCACTCCTTGGATTCAAACCACATCATTAAATTAGCTGATGATAAAGCTGTGGTGGGATTGATACAATGAGACAATGAGGCCCTGTGCTGAGAGGAGGTGACTCGGCTGGTGCGCTCACAACAACCTGTCCCTCAATGTGGACAAAACAAAACTAACTGATTTCAGAAGACCTCCAGGCAAAAACACCCCACTCTCCATAAACAACCTTCCAGCTGAGAATGTTCAGGACACAAAGTGTCTGGGCGTACACATCACAGGCAACCTCACATGGACCAAGACCACCACACACACTCCAAAGAAAGCCCAGCAACGCCTCTATTTCTGATGGACACTGCGGAAGGCCCCCCTCCCCTCCCCCATCCCTACAACTTTCTACAGGGGGACTATTGAGAGCTCAGCAGTGCCATCACAGTGTGGTTTGGGAACTGCACCTGTGCCCCGTCTTGTTGTCTGTCACACTTTATGTATATATGATGCATGTGCACTAAATGTAACCTAAGTGCACTAAATGTAACCTAAGTGCACTAAATGTAGCCTGTTTCAAATGTCTTATGTATCTTAAATGCAACACAACTTGAGCCATGGTTAAACGTTGTTTCGTCTCTCTATGTACAGTGGATATGACTGAAATGACAAAAAAACCTCATTTGACACTTGATTTGACTCATTCTTCTCCCAACAATACTTGGTGCCCTCCAACAACAGGACTATGGACTCAATCACCTCCAACAACAGGACTATGGACTCAATCACCTCCAACAACAGGACTATGGACTCAATCACCTCCAACAACAGGACTATGGACTCAATCACCTCCAACAACAGGACTATGGACTCAATCATCTCCAACAACAGGACTATGGACTCAATCACCTCGAACAACAGGACTATGGACTCAATCATCTCCAACAACAGGACTATAGACTCACTGATTGCACATGATTACAACATGTCAGATTCATCTTTGTCTCTCTCTCTCACACACACACACATACACACACATAGACACACACACACACACACACACACACACACACACACACACAGACACACACATACAAGACAGACACACACTCATACACACACATA
>PYXC01000907.1:122500-130000 GCA_015244755.2 Tenualosa ilisha
ATGAAAGATCACATGGCTTTGTTGCCCAACACATGCATCAGATAAAAAGCTTCTCTACTTTTTTCCTTCCCATCTGGTGAACTGGGGCCCAATCACCTCCACTCGTCCCCGCCCCCGACTGGGGCCCAATCACCTCCACTCGTCCCCGCCCCCGACTGGTAGCTCATTGCCAAGTATCTGCGCTTTTGACGCTGCGCTGCGTCTGACCAAACTGGGGCCCAATCACATCCACTCGTCCCCGCCCCCGACTGGGGCCCAATCACCTCCACTCGTCCCCGCCCCCGACTGGGGCCCAATCACCTCCACTCATCCCCGCCCCTGACTGGTAGCTCATTGCCAAGTATCTGCGCTTTTGACGCTGCGCTGCATCTGACCAAACTGGGGCCCAATCACTTCCACTCGTCCCCGCCCCCGACTGGGGCCCAATCACCTCCACTTGTCCCCGCCCCCGACTGGTAGCTCATTGCAAGTATCTGTGCTTTTGTTGGCTGCCTGACCAAAGGGGAAGTCACACATAAAGAATTCCTCTAGCAATGGAAAGCCCTTTTCCAGCTATCTCTAGGAATGACTCAGTTGACACTGATTGGTTCCTAACATTGTTAGCCACACCCATGAATGACTCATTTGACACTGATTGGCATGCGTGCCTCAGAGGGATTCTCAACCCCTGGCATGCGTACCTCAGAGGGATCTCAACCCCTGGCATGCGTACCTCAGAGGGATTCTCAACCCCTCTGGGCATGGCGCGTACCTCAGAGGGATGGTCAGAGGGATCTCAAATGGTTGACAGTTTGCTCAGAACTTTTTTGAAATGTAGGCTACATGAACAGAACTGCCACCACCCTTTAAAACACATAGTTTTTGTCCTTTGAGTAAGACAAGGACAGAGAGACCATCATAGGCCTGCTCTAAAGGGCAGGGAACCCAGCTCCTCACAGTTAGACATGAGAGAAACATAATTAAAACGCAGTGAGAACGTTGTTAGTTTTGTTACTCGGCTATAACAAAAACCCACATTTGCACAAACCCAAAATGAGTGATTGCGCTTGCTGTTATACAAGTCAGTCTGTAGCACCCAGTCTGGACCCTTACTGTTACCCCCATGACCCATCTCACTCCTTTGAGTTTGTCACTATGTCTGGCCGCTGCTACATTGTCCAGCCATAATTCCTGATAACCACTTATAGACTGACAACCATGTAATGTAAAAGTGGAATAATACTCAATTATGAACTATTATGAACCTTAGCTAAAGCCATAGGCAACTTATAGTCTGTCATGGTTACTACTGATTGTAATTTTCCTGCGTGACCCCTGGCAGTTGGGTTAGCCCCTTGAGTCGTGGATCTGCCCAAGGTTTCTTCCTAGGTTAACTGAACATAAGGGAGTTTTTCCTGCCCCTGTTGCTCTTGGGTGCTCCTTCTGCACCATGAGCGCCATGAGACAATACTATTGGAAAAGGCGCTGTAGAAATAAAACTGAATTGAATTGAATTGAATAGCACACATTTTCATGTGTGAAATTTAGAATTATTAATTTGGAATGACGGAATATTTATTATTTTTCCATTTTCAAAAAATGACATCAACATGTTCCTAAAGTGTTGCTTTGCATCCAGCCAGAGCAGATTCAACATATTTTCATGTTGGAAATGAGGCGCCATAGTTATGCACAGTAAAAAAAGAGTGAAAAAAAGGAAGGAGAGCCTTTGTTATTGGCACCCCATGGCCCAAAGATCGCTGAGCCCTTTGCTGTGCCTGTGGGAAACACTCAGAGAAACTGAACCACCTGACCCCTCTGTGTGTGTGTGTGTGTGTGGAATGTCAGCTCTTTACTGCGACTCTTTGATCAGGAGCCTCCAGCACCACCCATGCTCACTCTAGAGCAGCCTCAATTCATTTGGGTGAAGGACAGACAGAGAGAGAGAGATGGAGAGAGAGAGAGAGAGAGAGAGAGAGAAAGAGAAGGAAACAAAAGAGAGAGAATGGGAGAGAGTAGGAATGACAGTGAAGGGGAGAGAGGGGGAGAATTGGAGAAGGGGTAGAGAGATGAGCTCCAGATCCTGCCCTCAACTTCTTTTGTGTGTGTGTGTGTGTGTGTGTGTGTGTGTGTGTGTGGCGGATGCACTGGAGAAAGGGAGGGATCTGTGTGTGTGTGTGTGTGTGTGGTGTGTGATTGTGTGGCAGATGCACTGGAGAAAGGGAGGGCTCTGTGTGTGTGTGTGTGTGTGTGTGTGTACGTGTGGCGGATGTACGGGGAGAGGGGTAGAGGCTGGAGGAGTGTCCGGCCTTGGCTCACTCCCTCTGGGGAGGGCACCTGTCTGAACCCCCCACTCTCTGCAGGGGCCTTGAGCCTCTGGCACACACCACACATGGCCCAGTGCCACTCTCCAGGACCACTTCCACACACACACACACACACACACACACACACATACACACACACACACACAAGTATGCACACATACATACACACATGCACACACATACGCACGCACACACACACACACAAACACAAACATAAACACATCCCTACTCCGGGGACCAGACTTTGCCAGACAACCACACATACACGCACAGGTGTACACACACACACACACACACACACCACACACCACACACACACACCACACACACAGATCCTCCAAGGGCCAGACCTTGCCAGACAGACATACACCCACACACATGCATGCATACTCACATCACCATAGAGTCAAATACACACAAATACACACACACCTGACTAACCTGCTGACCAAAACACACATGCACACAACCCAGCACATATCCTTTCCTACCCCTACAGTAATACACAAATGCGCAAACACACACACACACACACACACACAAATAAATGTCCATTCATCAGAGCGCTAGATATGAGTAGGCTGGAGAGCTAATCAATATCTGGGCCGCCAGTCGCCAATGTCAGGGATTTTTCCCTGTCAGGAGTTTGGCAGTCGTGTGTGTGTGTGTGTGTGTGTGTGTGTGTGTGTTTGTGTGTGCACAGGCACACCAGGGATTTTTACCCTGTCAGGAGTTTGGCAGCTGAGTGTGTGTGTGTGTGTGTTACACTTTTGCGTTTCGGAGTGCATCTGGGATTTTACTTTTCTTAGTTAGAAGTTTGCCAACTGTGCATGTATCTTGCGTGTTAGCGTGTTAGTGTCCACAGTGTGTGTGCCCATGCATTAGGCTTGTGAGTGTGTGTGTGTGTGTAGATTTAGCTGTAGATTTGGCACAGACGTTACCAAGCTCCTATTTGCTATGTATGTAAGTGCAGTTGTAAGTTGGCATTTAAACCCACCGGTAGAATGAGACAACAGCGGTGGTGCAGTCCAAGCGGAGCGGAGGGCCTCTGGCCTCTGCCCTCTGACACAAGATTCCCACACCGACAAACAGTCAAGACTGTCAGGAGGGAGTGAACATGTCTTTTGCAGGAATCAATGACTCAAGCAATCTGTCTGGACTTCTGTGATGTGTTTGCACTCTGCCGCATAGTGTAATGAGCCGTGTTCCAAAGGTAAGAACATCCCCTGGCTATCGAGGCTAAGGCTATTAGCACCATGACACACACACACACACAATGCATCTCCACATACACCATGAAACACACACACACACACAATGCATCTCCACATACACAATGAAACACACACACACACATACACACACAATGCATCTCCACATACACCACGAAACACACACACACACACACACAATGCATCTCCACATACACCATGAAACACACACACACACACACACACACACAATGCGCCTCCACATACTCCATGAAACACACACACAATGCATCTCCACATACACCATGAAACACACACACAGTGCATCTCCACATACACCATGAAACACACACACACACACACACACACACACACACACACACACACAATGCGTCTCCACATACACCATGAAACACACACACACACACAATGCATCTCCAGATACACCCTGAAACACACACACACACACACACACACACACACACACACACACACACACACACACACACACACACACACACAGACACAAACACACACACACACACGCACACACACACACACACACACACACACAGACACACACACACACACACACGCACACACACACACGCACACACACACACACACACACTCTCACTGGGTCTCACTGACTCCTCCCCCTCTACTCTCTATGGTGAGGAAGCGGAGCTGCAGAGCAACAGCCCCACATCCAGCCCCTGTTTGCCAACCTCCACACACCACAACCTCTTTGCCAAACTCACTAATGAAACAGCCTGAACTGTAAGGATATCATCTTTGAGTCTAAGACACACACGTACAGTCTCACGCACACACACACACACACACACACACACACACACACACACACACACACACAGACGCAGAATTTTACTGCATCTGTCTGTATCTTAACGCTCTGTCTCTCTATCTCTCTCTCTCTCTCTCTCACACACACACACACACACATACACACAAACACACCATTCAATCTGTCTCACCAGCAATCATCCTAACCTGTAATCATCTCAGATTTTGAGTCTGATTGGAGTTAATCTGAGCACATGGATGATCAGCTCCGAGCGTCCAGGTTTGGAATGTTAGAATCCTACCAGTTAACATTTCCCACTTTATCACTCCATTTCCAGCGTCATTTCATTTCCTTCTCGTTCATCCTCATTAAGGATCAGTAATTAGCACTAATTAAGGTATGATCATTAATTAGTACTAATTAAAGGATCCCATCCCAGCATCAGGACCTGTTGCCTGGTCTAGGGTAGCCAAGGAGAAAAAAACTATCATTTCTGTCAGCTCTACCCTACTACACTCACACACCCAGACACACACACACACACACACACACACACACACACACACATACACACACACACACACACACACTTACACAGCAATAGCAAAATCCCAGTTCAGCAACTTCCAGATGAATTCCAGCAACTGAAATCAATATAACATATCAGCTGCTGAGGTCAGAGTCAGTGTTTGATGGTGTATTGACATCTGTATGTGTGTGTGTGTGCGTGTGTGTGTATGTGTGTATGTTTGTGCCAGAGTAAGTTTACTGTATGACTGGAGGAATTTTTAAATCTACGTGTGTGTGTGTGTGTGTGTGTGTGTGTGTGTGTCTGAGTAAAAGCTGATGTTTGGCTATGTGAACTCCCTCCACAGAGCATCTGCTTTGCCTGATGTGCACCTCCAGAATTTTCCACCTGCAGGAGTCCATGCAGGTGACAACAGCTGTGATTGGTCGAGAGCATCGACTCACTTTCCTTTGTCTTGTTTCACTTGCAGCATAGAGGCAAAGTATGTTTCACCAAAGTCCGTTAGTGCTTAAACTGACAGGCGGCTAATTAGACCCAGCCCACAAACATCCAATCCAATGTAATGACCCACTGGCACACACCTGTTTATTTTTTAATTATACACGCATAACAATTTATTATATTTCTGTCATGTCTCACTCTCGCGGGTGATCTTCCACCTCACTGCACCCATTCAATCACCTGCCACGCCCACTCTGCTCACTCTGGCTCCACTGCTCCTCTCGTTAGTGTTTCAATCAATGCCTCCACCGGCCCCTTCCTCCACTCTCTGTATTTAAACCCCCAGTTCCAGTCAGTCCCTGTCAGACCGTCTTTGTGTCATGGTGTTACTGAGCTGGTTCTGTGTTAATCTGTTTTCCTGATACTGACCCGGACCGACCTGGCTATTCCTGCTCTTCTGCCCCGGAGAACCTGACCTGCCGCCTGTCCCTCTTCCTGAGTCTTGCCCGTGTGTTCCTGGTCCTGCCACCTCCACGAGGGTGTCCCACCCATGCCCGTCAGCACCACGCTTCCGACGCGCGGACAACCCAGTCCCCCGCGCAATCCACAAAGTCGCAGCCCACCTCACGCTGACGTCCGCCTGGGTCTCCCACTCCCTCCCCCCTGCCCTTCAACTCAATAAACTGTTCTTCAGTGGGGATATCGCATTGGTATGGATATCAACCAACATGCAAAACCTGTCTATCCAAATCAGTCTTGGAACTTAAAAAGTCGGATCAATGCATCCCTAAATTTCAGACATAGTTTTGGATTCAGTGGCAGGACTTCCTGATTGTACTGATCCTGTCTTTCAGTAAGGTTTCAAAATCAGTGCTTCATCAGCTGGCTGTAGTTTGCAGTAGTGTTGCAGTCATGACAAGCTGGCAGTGGTTGAAATATACAGTGTCTCTTTAACAGTGAGGTTAACAAGTGAAAGCATGACAAAGGAATTCGGTGGACTGGAGCACACATGGTCGAGGGGTAGATAGTGTTTGGAGGAGTGTGTTACATTAATACGGACACACTCAGAGCAGGGTTTGGTGGAGTGTGCTACATCAGAGAAGTGTTTGGTGAAGTGTGCTACGTCAGAGAAGTGTTTAGTGGAGTGTGCTACGTCAGAGAAGTGTTTGGTGGAGTGTGCTACGTCAGAGAAGTGTTTGGTGAAGTGTGCTACGTCAGAGAAGTGTTTGGTGAAGTGTGCTACGTCAGAGAAGTGTTTAGTGGAGTGTGCTACGTCAGAGAAGTGTTTGGTGAAGTGTGCTACGTCAGAGAAGTGTTTAGTGGAGTGTGCTACGTCAGAGAAGTGTTTAGTGGAGTGTGTTATGTCAGAGAAGTGTTTAGTGGAGTGTGCTACATCAGAGAAGTGTTTGGTGAAGTGTGCTACATCAGAGAAGTGTTTAGTGGAGTGTGTTATGTCAGAGAAGTGTTTAGTGGAGTGTGTTATGTCAGAGAAGTGTTTAGTGGAGTGTGCTACGTCAGAGAAGTGTTTAGTGGAGTGTGTTATGTCAGAGAAGTGTTTAGTGGAGTGTGCTACGTCAGAGAAGTGTTTAGTGGAGTGTGCTACGTCAGAGAAGTGTTTAGTGGAGTGTGTTATGTCAGAGAAGTGTTTAGTGGAGTGTGTTATGTCAGAGAAGTGTTTAGTGGAGTGTGTTATGTCAGAGAAGTGTTTAGTGGAGTGTGCTATGTCAGAGAAGTGTTTAGTGGAGTGTGCAACACCAACATGGACACACTCAGAGTAGAGCCAAAAAAGGGAAGCAGTGGTGTCAAGGCAACAGAGCGCCCTTTTGCTTTGAGTCAAAACAGAACTATAATCCAAGCTTAAGTTTACTGTATGTCGGAAAGAAATGTGTAAGAGTGTGTCTGAATGTGTGCGCACGTGTGTGTGTGTGTGTGTGTGTGTGTCTGCACCTCTACTGTATTCCAATTAGAAGGAGTCTTTGAGTCACTGAGGCTCCTCTTCAGTGCAGAAGTTTAAGGACTAAACCTTAGAGCTGTTTCCCTTAAACACTCAACCCACTCACCCACCTGCTCTGGGAGACACTCTTGGGTGGCCTAGAACTCTGACATGTCAAATACATCCAGATAATATAATTTTTGAAATCTGTGTGTGTGCGTGTGTGTGCGTGTGTGTGTGCGTGTGTGTGTGCGCGCGTGTGTGCGTGTGTG
>PYXC01000907.1:137500-142500 GCA_015244755.2 Tenualosa ilisha
AGGGGAGAGAGAGAGAGAGGGAGAGAGGGAGGAGGGGGAGAGGGCTATCCCATGGGGTAGCGGGAGATCAAACCGAGGCGAGTAGCAGGAGAAGAGAATGTATAATGACATAAGAACAGCTGATCCGCCCCATACACACACACACCACACACACACACACACACCACACACACACACACACACAAACGACCACTAACACTGGAGCTGTTTAGAGAGGGAGCTGCAGTCTGCACCACACCATCACACACACACACACAGGGACCATGAACTTATGTGCAGGTATTCGCAAACACATTCACACATACATGTATAAACCCCTACACTCCATGCACACACACACACACACACACACACACCCTCTTGCCTTGTCTCACCCGTATTCTCATTCATAATTCAACATTACAATCCCACATGCAGGGATATGGCCAACTACCAGCCATTTTCCAGCCCATTCTAACTGCCTTCCTATTGATTACAGCATCTGTGTTAGTGTGTGTGTGTGTGTGTGTGTGTGTGTGTCTGTGTGCGTACACACTGAGCGTGTGTGAGGGGTGGTATTAACTGACACACGTCCTTCTTCTGGTACTGAATAAAATATGAAATGTGTTAACAAACACGAACATTCCCTTGACACACTCATGGAATATAGAGCATATATTCAAACCACATGCTGATCCGATCCACTGATGTCACACACTCATACGATCCTCATGTAGGAGTTTCTCATACAATCTACTCTTCAGTAAGACTGTAAATCCAGCACTTAGAGCACCTGTTTGCTTCCTTAAAATAAGTCCGAGGCAACTGGAAGTGTTTTTGGTCTTTTTCTGATTTCTCACTCTCTCTGTCCCTGTGTCCCAGTCGACTCAGTCTGTGTGTGTGTGTGTGTGTGTGTGTGTGTGCTACACGCAGGAATAGTGCTACATGGCGTAGTAATAGTAAGCATCTTCTAAAACGTGTCTTTGTACATCTGGCTACATGGGTGTATGTGTGTTTGTACGTCTATGTGTGTGTGTGTGTGTGTGTGTGTGTGAGAGAGAGAGAGTAAGTTAAAGATAATTTATTTCTTACTTAGGAAAGATTCAGTTTTCCAAACAGAATGGAACATCATCATCACCATCACCACCATCACCATCATCATCATCATCACCATCACCATCATCATCATCATCACCATCATCATCATCATCATCACCATCACATCATCATCACCGTCATCATCATCATCATCACCATCATCATCATCATCATCACCACCATCACCATCATCATCACCACCATCACCATCATCATCATCATCACCATCACCACCATCACCATCATCATCACCATCACCATCATCATCATCACCATCACCACCATCACCATCATCATCATCATCACCATCATCATCATCATCATCACCACCATCACCATCATCATCATCATCACCATCACCACCATCATCATCATCATCATCATCACCATCATCATCATCACCCTCACCATCATCATCACCATCATCACATCATCATCATCACCATCATCATCACATCATCATCATCATCATCATCACCAAAAGCCATTCACACAAGCAAGGATCACACACACACATACACACACACATACCAGACACACACACACACAGACACACACACACAAAGACACACAAACACACACATACACGCACACGCACAAACACACACACAGACACACACACAAAGACACACAGATGCACTCACACACACACACACGAACACACACACGCACACACACACAAACATGCAGTGTACTCTGTTTCCATTGTTACATGCTGAGTCTCAGTAATAAATGATGAATCAGTCGTCTCACCACAGCGGTATAAAGACCCATTATCAGCTGCTGTGTGTGTGTGTGTGTGTGTGTTTTATGATATATATGAATCTTTGATCCTGTTGTCAGTACTTGATGACCCTGTACTGAGTGAACAGCAGTTTGTGTGTGTGTGTGTATGTGTGTGTGTGTGTTTGTTCATATGTGTGTACGTGTCAGAGAGACAGAGTGAGTTGTTGTTGTGGGTGGTTAGTGTTTGTTTGGTAAACACACATATATTGAGGTACACATTCAGAAACACACACACACACACACACACACACACACACACAGTGAGAGAGTCAGGTCCGCAGCAATAGCAGGGACAGGTGATTAAATCTGATTTATGAGGGAGCAGGAGGCCTAACGACCCTGCAGGTCCTCAGCACTTCGGCAGTTTCATTGAAACATCTCCTCCCATAAACACACACACACACACACACACACACACACACACGTGCATGCACAAACAAACACACACACACACACACACACACACACACACGAGCACGCATGCACGCACATACACAAACAAACACACACACACAGACACACACACACGCATGCATGCGTGCATGCACATACACAAACAAGCACACACACACACACGCACACACACAAACAAACACACACACACGCACACACACACACAAACAAACACACACACACACACACACACACACACAAACACACACAGTCTGCTGTAAAGTAAACCTCATGGACAGATAAAGCACAGCTGCCAATTCCATCTGAAAGGAACTCAAGCATAAACACACACAAAGAGACTCACGCACGCACACACACACACATACACACACACGCACACATACAGGACCTTCATCCCTGATTCCTAATTGTTCCGTGTTCCTTCCCAAACCTGTGTGATCAAAGAATGTCTTGGACTGACACACTCCAGCCTCACGTGTCGACATGGAAAGGGAATTTAGAAAAGAAATGAACAAAACCCCTTGTGTCCTGTGTGTGTGTGTGTGTGTGTGTGTGTGTGTGTGTGTGTGCTTTGTCATGGTGGAGTGTGTGTGTGTGTGTGTGTGTGTGTGTGTGTGTGTGTGTGTGTGTGTGTGCTTTGTCATGGTGGAGTGTGTGTATTCTAGATGTTAAACCAGAGCAGGCTGAAGCTCTGACTCCAAATAAGGTTAATAGGTCACATTGGTGCTTCCACTCTCAGGCTGAATCCCATTTCTACCCCCTAGCCCTCGGTTCAGCCCTTCCCCTTCTTTTGACGCATCCTCGTGAGGTGACGGGTGGTCCAGTTCTCTCCTGGGCTCAGAGCTCAGACCTGGGGCTGGGGCTGCCCATCCTTTTAGAGTCATTAGCACAGGACTACATGAATCTGCTTTGACCAACATTTCAGTCACTGAAACTGGAAGCATCATTTTGAGGAGCAAATCCATATTGTCAGTCTGATGCTGGAGACAGAACAGAAACTAGTGGTGCTTTCTGCCTTACCCCACTGAAGAAAGGAACAAGAACACCAGTAGGTTCTATAAGGTTCTATAACAAGATTCCCATATTTATGGACCATATTTAAAGTGGACATGGCTATGGCTGTAGTGGTAAATGTGAAGCACAGGTGGGTGGCTCTGGGTGTGTGTGTCCACATGTGTTGGATCATCAGGGGAAAATGAACTGAACCCTTTTGGAACTTAAAGGATAGAGAAGAATTCAGAACTTCACTTCAGAAACCTGCTGAATTAGTGATGAGTGCTGATCCCATTCCCAATGAGCTGACATACACATATACATATGTACACACACACACACACACTCACACGCACACGCACATACACACACACAAACACACACGTGCACACACACACACACGCGCACACAGAAGTTTGCCCAATGATGTTGAGTGCTTCAAAAAGATGAAGTAGCACAACTTCAAAGAAAGCTTGAGCCTCCTCTCCTCAACCTCTGAAGCTACTCGCTGATAGTGTGTGTGTGTGTGTGTGTGTGTGTGAAGATACATATTTATGTATACACACACAAACAGCCGCATGCTGACACACACAGACACCTTCTTCGTATTAATCGATATGTCAGGACAGGGCACACACAGACACAGACGCATGCCACGTTTGAAACTAAAATCACAGAGCCACTTTAGGGTGCATTCTAAGGGTCTCTCACTCTTCCTGTGTGTGTGTGTGTGTGTGTGTGTGTGTGTGTGTGTGTGTGCGCGTGTTTGATCTTTGCTGTGTCATAGCTGCCGCTCACCTTGGCCTCTACTCTTCCGCTGTTCAGATGCATCTTTGAACATAGTGACACACACACACACACACACCACACACACACACACACACACACACACACACACACACAGAGGGAGATCCTGTGCAGGGTCAGCAGGTTTGTTGGCGTGTAATCTCTCAGATCTGTGAAAACTGTTTAAAGGATGAGAGTTTCTGAGCTTCTCACTTCACTTATATACAAAGACACCAGCTACACACACACACACACACACACACTCACATAGCTTATACACACACGCACACACACACACACACGCACACAAACGCACAGCTTGCACACACACACACACACTCAGGACTCAGGACCACAATGACTAAACCATGACACCACACACACACACACACACACACTCACACAATCACCAGGGCTTCCAACTCTCATACAATGAACATGAAACACACGCATAAGACTGCCTTCACACGCCATCACACCACACCTCCAGTCTCTCATGCAGAACCTCTACCCTAACTCTAGCCTGATTCACAGAAGTGCATGTAAATGAACTTCAGCATGACACACACACACACACACACACACACACACACACACACACACACACACACTCACATTCACCAGGGCTGCCAACTCACTCTAGCCTGATTCACAGAAGTGCATGTAAATGAACATCTATTCATCTTGGTTCAGTTGCTCACACAGATACCTTATCAGGTGATGCTGCCCGATCTGACCTTTCCAATGACCCTAGGCACTCATTGCGTTGATAAAACATTGCGAGAAACATGATTTTGAAAGAACATCTTACCACGCTCTGCTAGTCTGTGTCCATCACAACCCTTTCCTAGGTGCAATAGTCCACAAACACTCACTCAACTAATGATGAGCCACAGATCTAAACATTCATGAGAACACATAGCCTGAATTGAGGTGCAATGAAG
>PYXC01000907.1:150000-152500 GCA_015244755.2 Tenualosa ilisha
TCAAATCCTTTAACCTGAATTCTGAAAGTTGCTGCAACAGGACGCTGCATTGCATTGAGCCAAACGATACACCCCTATAGTCTGTGGTGGGATTTCAGTCCATTAATAAAACATGAATCTCATATTTATATTTGATTGATATTTTCCAAAACCTGCTCATCATGTAGCAGACTGTTTCAGTGGCTTCAGACACTCAGCACAATGCATGCAAATCTGGCTCAAAGTGTGTGTGTGTGCGCTCAAACGTGTGTGTGTGCGCGCTCAAAAGTGTGTGTGATCAAAGGGGACAGGCATGCGCAGGGTTACATGTAATAACTGCCATGAAAACCATTTCAAACAAACACAGGTCTGCTGTCTACAGGAGGCTGATAACATGTGCTACCATGGCACAGCACTCCCTCCTCTAACGCAGGTGCACGTGCTCAGAGGGAGGCTAACGACTAAGGGCTAATAGCATGCTAACAACAAACACAGATGTGGAGGAGAGGGCTAGTGATATGTTAAGAAGAAAAAGCAGGTACTTTCTTTTAGAATAGTTCATCACATGGGAAAATGTTATTGATCTTGATGGTTATGATGTCTGTCCCCTTTGAATTCTTTGAAACATCACTGAGAGAAATTAAGAGTGTCTGTGTGTGTGTGTGTGTGTGTGTGTGTGTGTGTGTGTGTGTGTGTGAGGGCAAAAAATGACTACCATTACCAATATCCTACCATTACCATAGGCCGAAAAAATGAACCGTGGGCACATTTTACTGTTGCATCCCTAATATAAGGTGTGTGTGTGTGTGTGTGTGTGTGTGTACACATGCTCGATCCCCTAATCCCAGAATTAGCAGTGTAATAATGTTGAGCCATTTGTAGATTAGAGGGACCAAGACCTCCTCTGTTCTCACTGCTCATACACACACACACACACACACACACACACACACGTAAACACTTTCATATGCACATTGTCTAAAGTCTGTCGCGCAAGTTGCTTTGGGGGCGTGCCCGACACAATTTGATATTTTGACGGCGGGAAAAGCGAACATTGCGCCAGGCGCATGGTTCAAAACGGTTGGTCTTAAAGTACTTCATTAGTCATGGGTGTGTTTTGGGCGTAACATACAATTAACCAATCAGGATTTATACTCTCATTCCCTTTAAAAGCCAGCGGCGCATTTTCCATGGTGTGTTGCTATTACGATGGCGAATTTACCCGGAAGACAGGAGCGTTTTTCGATGGAGGAGACCGATCTGCTAGTGCGTGAGGTAAAAGCGCATGAACAGGTTATCTTCGGGGATGGAAAGAATCCCCCCAAACCTCCACGGGTCAAGGAAGTATGGGAGGAAATGTCCTCAGTTATGTCCTCCGCCTTTGACAAAAAAAAGAACATCCGAACAGTGCCGAAAGCGGTACAATGATGTTAGAAGACGGGGAAACAAAAGCTTTCAACGGCAATAATATTGTGATATATGTGATGTACATGAAAAACTT
Source organism: Tenualosa ilisha (assembly GCA_015244755.2). NCBI lineage: Eukaryota > Metazoa > Chordata > Actinopteri > Clupeiformes > Clupeidae > Tenualosa > Tenualosa ilisha. The sequence continues at coordinate 151,481 of PYXC01000907.1, forward strand.
TTGTATAAACCCTGCTGTGCGCTCCTGCTGATGAGAGAAGCAGGGTGTTTGCGCATTGTGCACGCTTTCATATCCCAAAGCGCTGTGCGCCCCTAAAATAGCTTTTCAGCAATGCGCAACTGACGACAGACCAGGGTTTTGTTACTGGCGGATTTAATTTTTGCGTCCTTATAATAGCATCTGGCACGCTTTGCGCCAGACCACACCTCTTCTTTTCGCTGACACACCCATGACGGCGCAGTGTCATCTGCTATCTAGACAACGTGATTTTTGCCGGAAAAAATGAACGATGCGCTGGCACAGAATAGTAATGACACCATGCGCATGTCGCGAATGCACAGTGCGCTGCGGCATGATAAGGCCCTGTGTGTGTGTGTGTGTGTGTGTGTGTGTGTGTGTGTGAAGAAGACAAAGAAATGGAATGTGAATGTCTGATCTATTTTCATTTTTGGTCATGTTCATGTGTGAGACACAGGATTTTTAACAATATTTGAAAAAATATTTAATATTTAATTTAATATTCCTGTGCATGTGTGAATGTGTGAGTGTGTGTGTATGTGTGTGTGAGAGAGAGAGAGATGCAGAGTGCTACTTCAACAGATAGAGATCATCCCTTATACTGGAATCTACCATCTCCATAATGCAGTCAGAGTGATCAATGCAGACACACACATTCTTACACACATTCTCTCTCTCTCTCTCTCACACACACACGCGGAATGAGATGGAGAGAGAGAGTGATGACCGCTTCCTTCAGGGTTCAGATTAAATTTGTTAATGATGTAGAAAAGTGTGTGTGTGTGTGTGTGTGTGTATGTGTGTGTAAGATAGAGATAAACCCTGTTTCAGTGTCTGCCATTACAGACTCCACAGATGTGCATTCATGCTAAGTTTCATGAGGGTTCGGTCGCATCCTGTCTGAGCCCCGCAGGTTTTACTAAAGGGAATTACCCAGAATTCATAGCGCTGTGATAAACAGGAAAGCACGGAAATGTCAAAAAACAAAACAAACAAACAAAC
>PYXC01000907.1:162500-167500 GCA_015244755.2 Tenualosa ilisha
CACACACACACACTGAATTAGCATATATGAGTCTATCCACTCACAGACTGGCCAATGCTAAATACATACACATACAAACAGACACACACACACACACACTGAATTAGCATATATGAGTCTATCCACTCACAGACTGGCCAATGCTAAATACATACACATACAAACAGACACACACACGTGTGCACACTTGCACGCACGCACGCTGAGGTTAGTAAACATGTGTGGGACCCCATACACTCTACAGTACTGAAGATGTGCAGACTCCAAAAACCCCTCTAAATGAGTATACTGTAGTTTAGACCTGTGGTGTGTGTGTGTGTGTGTGTGTGTGGTGTGTGTGTGTGTGTGTGTGTGTGAGAGAGAGAGTGAGAGAGAGAGAGTATGTTTTTCTGTATTCAATTGTAAAATATAGTGATACACACTATTGACTTTGCACACATTCACTCCTCAACAAACAATTCCTAACAACTTGTGCGCACGCACACACACACACACACACATACACACAACACACACACACACACACACACCTGACTTGCAGCACTAATCCCCCACTACATGGCTACACAGCAACACTGCCTTGTCCCTGTTGCTCTGGGGTGCTCCTTGTTAGTGTGTGGGAGTATTGTCATTTAAATCTCAAACGCGGCACATTCCACTTCAATACCACTCACCTTCACAGATCACCTGGACACACACACACACACACACACACACACACACCCCACTCTCTCTCTCTCTCTCTCTCTCTCACAACACACACATACTCTCTCTCCCACACAACACTTACCCCAAAATGGCAGAAGTCACTCAGATCTGTTATCAGCCCACAGTACACAAGGTTACTCCCAAACACAGCAAAGGTGCCCGATCTATACCCCGTACTGCCTGCTTTAATATCTGTGGGTGACACACAACACACACACAACACACAGAGAGAGACACAGAAAAACAATGGAATGGTCAGACCCACACTAAGCACAACAGTTTATGTTATGTGGGCTGTGTGTATTTGTGTGTCTATCTGTCTGGTGTCAGAGAGGGAGGATGCGTCACATTTAATATTCAAGAGAGATCCACAGCACACACACACACACACACACACACACACACACATGCAACACACACCACGCACCTGAATCAAAGTTACCACAAATAAGTTCATTTTAAGAACATTCTTATGAGCACATTTAAAAAAAAACATACATATATATATATATATAGTGTGTGTGTGTGTGTGTATAAGAGAAAGACTGACTGTGAAGGTTTGCGTATCAAAGTGCTACAAATATCACACATAAAACACAAGATATTTACAAATACTGTGATTTCTCCCTCTCCAACACACACACACACACACACACACACACACACACACACACTCACAGATACACACTCAAAGTTCCTTTGAAGTCAGAGACAGAATGATGCACTGGGATAACAGACACCTCTGTAGGGTATGCTCTCAGGAAACAGGAGAGAGAACACACCACACACACACACACAGGTATGCTCTCAGGAAACAGGAGAGAGAACACACACACACACACAGGTATGCTCTCAGGAAACAGGAGAGAGAACACACACACACACACACAGGTATGCTCTCAGGAAACAGGAGACAGAACACACACACACACAGGTGTGACTGGAAATGTTGACGTGGACCTGACGTGAGGATTTATCTTGCATCTGTGTACTTTGAGTAATTCATATGTTTTAGGTGTATGAGAATGTCTCTCTCTCTCTCTCTTTGTGTGTGTGTGTGTGTCTATGTGTGTGTGTCTATGTGTGTGTGTTTATGTGCAAACACTCTACTTGTATTTCACATACACAGCTCCTTCAGTATCAAATGACACTATAAATGCTACAGAAGGCAGAACTCAGTGTTTCAGGAGGTGTGGATGGGGTGTGCATGTGTCTGTGTGTCTGTGTGTGTTTGTGTTTACATGTGGGTGCACATGCAGTGTTTTAGGGTTGGAAAGGGTCAGTAATGCATTTGGTACAGAGAGCCTGGAGTAAAAAGATCCATTAAAACGCCACTTTTGCTACATGAGAAAAATAGCATGCATGCACACACACACACACACACACACACTTGCATATGGTCCCTCAGAATTCTATCCTGTTTTTCTTGGTAGTCATTGGGTTCCTCAAGACTACGTTCTCAGAGCTGTTCTATTCTGGTGGCATGTGTGTTCTAGCCTGTGGGAGCCCTAGGCAATACTGAACTTTGACCCCCCTCCAGCCTTTTAGAATTTGCATTCTACTTCAGTTAGTCATCATTCCTCATCTCCAGGCCAGTTACTCTGAACAGCACACCTGAACAGACACACTAGTCAGACTCTGCACTGCATTGCAAATAGAGAATTATATTTACTACATGGACACAAGTCACCTGAATGTGTATTTATTTAAAATATGTATTTACATGCCATGGAGGAACTCCACAAACTGCACAAATAACAGTAATAATTCTACAGCACTTAAACATTACATGAATGAAACTGCACATATAACAGTAATAATTCTACAGCACTTAAACATTACATGAATGAATGGAAATTAGTTTCAGGTAATTGTAGTTTCACAAACAAGTAGTTGTAGTGGCAGTTTTAATGCTCCAGTCATTCAAGACTGAACTTGAACTGTAGTGTTTCCATGTTTGTCTTGCTGGAGGCTCTGTGTCTGTGGTCATGTGGTCAGTGTTCCACTCATCCCTCACTACCTGCATAAACACATTCTCTATTAAACCTTTGCATGTGATGTAGGCGCCATTTTTCATTCTGACTGTGTGTGTGTGTGTGTGTGTGTGTGTGTGTGTGTGTGTGGTGTGTGTGTGTGATTCCAGGCTTTTTTTTTTACTTTATCAAAAATTGTTTGTGAACTAAATGTTTTGAACAGGCATTTGTTTTACCCTACCTGTACTTTTATTTTCATTACAGAGTAGGTTTAAATACAGATTATTATGAGTAGGTTTAAATACAGATTATTATGAGTAGGTTTAAATACAGATTATTATGAGTAGGTTAAATTACAGATTATTATGAGTAGGTTAAATTACAGATTTCTTCAGTAAATATGAGATCCTGTAAGGACAATGACTTGAGTAACATGCTAGTGGGTGACTTCAACTTCTGCTAAAGTGCTAAAGTTTGGTGGGTGTCTGTACTTTTGCTGCAGTGGAGCTGAAGTGAGTACTCTACACAGCACTGGTCTGGTGGGATATTATGCTGATGTGTGACCATTAGGGGCTTCTACTATGGACAAAACAAAATCTCCTCCTGGGGTGGCTGATATTGTTCAAAATGAATATATGTACTTTTAGGGATTTTGATGATAACAACTGTGTGTTGGAGGTTGGAGACACTTTTTAAATGAAATCCCTGGTCTCTTTAGTTCCACTAATCTTAGGATCTGTGCTTCACTTTTTATCGATGTCATCTGTGTGTTTGTCTCATTTACATTTTTATGTCATATTATATTTTCAAGTCCTCATGAACAGCACATGTACATTCACCTGAAGCAGCGTTTCAATAAACTGTGTGTGTGAGTGTGTGTGTGCACATGCATACATATGTCTCTGAACATATATATATATATATATATAAACCTTAGATAAGATGGCAATAATGGTATTTGGGTTTCAGTTAGCAGAATATTTACCATCCTTTTATCAGTGTCACATCAGTGCATCACAGTGTCACACACACACACACACACACACACACACACACACACACACAGTCACCTGTATCTGTATCACATCTTTGTCAGGTCTCTGTCAGGATGTAGGTCAATATAATTGAGATACTAACGACATGATTTGCAGTTGCATTACCAGAAATGTCACACACACACACACACACACACACATACACACACTATAGGAGCAGCTTCCAAGCTACGCATTGATGCCTCCAGTCAGGATGCTCTCTGTAGTGCCTCTGTAAAATGCCTTCAGGATCTTGGGTCACATACCAAACTTCCTTAGTCATCAGAGGTAGAAGAGATTCTGTTGGGCTCTCTGGTTAGTGAGACCATCCCAGTTCAGGTCTTCTGTGATGTTCACACCAAGGAACTTGAAGTTGTTGACCCTTTCCACGGTAGCACCATTGATGGTAATGGGGTCAGACTGATCTCCTTTCTTCCAAAAGTTTACAGTTAGCTCTTTGGTCTTTGCCATGTTGAGAGACAGGCTTTTCTCCTGACATCACTGCATTAAGTTGTTAACTTCTCTTCTGTAGGCTTCATAGGTTTCATGATTGTTGTTAATCAGGCCAATTACAGTGGTGTAATCAGCAAACTTAATGGCCATATTAGAGCTATGCTTAGCCACACAGTCGTGAGTATACAGGGAGTAAAGGAGAGAGAGAGAATTTTGATCTCAAAAAAAAACTTACGGTCAAACGGTCATTATCTTGTTTTGAGTCCTACGGGAAAGGCAGTGAACAGTGTGTCACAATTAACAACTTAAAGTCTGTATCATGCAAAATTGAAACAGGAATCCCTCAAGGGACTGTCTTAGGCCCTGTACTGTTTAGCCTGTACATCAACGACCTGCCAGAGACACGTTCAGACGTTGGCCTTCAGATGTATGCTGATGATACAGTGGGCTATGCCTCTGGGAATGCCCATGATTTGGTTTCAGATAAGTTAAATATACGTTTAGATAAGGTATCAATGTGGCTTGAATCTTCCTGTCTAACATTAAACTCCAAGAAGACAAATTCAATCTGCTGGTCAATTAAGAAAACACATACAACCAGATCTTTGAATGTAAGAATTAAAGGTGAGCTTATTGAACAAGTACCAGAGGTTAAGTACCTGGGGATAATTCTATATAGTCAGTAAAATTTTAAAACTCACATTAAGAAAATCTGCATTGCTATCAAAGCCAATTTAGTCTGTTTTAAGAAAGTTAGGAACTGTCTGTCTCTACTTGAACTCTATGGTATTCTCACATGTCATATGGAATTAGGAATTGTCTGACCTCTGTG
>PYXC01000907.1:172500-175000 GCA_015244755.2 Tenualosa ilisha
GTTCATTCCACATGACCAAAGCACTTTAGCATAAGAAATCCAGAGAGATAGCCGACGTAACTGACAAGGGCCTCGCATGCAGAGATAGATAGAGAGATAGCCGACGTAACTGACAAGGGCCTCGCATGCAGAGATAGATAGAGAGATAGCCGACGTAACTGACAAGGGCCTCGCATGCAGAGATAGATAGAGAGATAGCCGACGTAACTGACAAGGGCCTCGCATGCAGAGATAGATAGAGAGATAGCCGACGTAACTGACAAGGGCCTCGCATGCAGAGATAGATAGAGAGATAGCCGACGTAACTGACAAGGGCCTCGCATGCAGAGATAGATAGAGAGATAGCCGACGTAACTGACAAGGGCCTCGCATGCCCACTGTCTCAGCTTGTTGTATTTCTCTTCATCCTGTTCCAAAGGCTCACTCATAAAGAGCGAGGAACCTCTCTGGGTACGGTGCTTAGAGCGAGGAACCTCTCTGGGTGCGGTGCTTAGAGCATGGAACCTCTCTGGGTGCGGTGCTTAGAGCGAGGAACCTCTCTGGGTGCGGTGCTTAGAGCGAGGAACCTCTCTGGGTGCGGTGCTTAGAGCGAGGAACCTCTCTGGGTGCGGTGCTTAGAGCGAAGAACCTCTCTGGGTGCGGTGCTTAGAGTGAGGAACCTCTCTGGGTGCGGTGCTTAGAGCGAGGAACCTCTCTGGGTACGGTGCTTAGAGCGAGGAACCTCTCTGGGTGCGGTGCTTAGAGCGAAGAACCTCTCTGGGTGCGGTGCTTAGAGCGAGGAACCTCTCTGGGTGCGGTGCTTAGAGCGAGGAACCTCTCTGGGTGCAGTGCTTAGAGCATGGAGTCAGTTCTGCACATGTCCTCCACTATTATCTTTATCACCTCTGTGTAGTGCAGGCCTCCTCCATGCCTTGAAAATGAAATCTCCACAAGCGCATTGTGTGCTAGAGTGAAAAACCCTGATATTATCCAAGGAGAATCATCTATCTATCTATCTATCTATCTATCTATCTATCTATCTATCTATCTATCTATCCATCCATCTATCCATCCATCCATCTCTTGCAGGAGAGAACCTGTCAGCAGGAAAACCAGAGCTGCTTGTCTCCCACAGACATAGACCACAGACGTAGACCACAGACGTAGACCACAGACGTAGACCACAGACGTAGACCACAGACATAGACCACAGACATAGACCACAGACATAGACCACAGACATAGACCACTGACATAGACCACAGACGTTGACCACAGATGTAGACCACAGACGTAGACCACAGACATAGACCACAGACATAGACCACAGACGTAGGCGAACATCAACAAAAAAGTCCTCTTTTTTGACTGACCTAATTCTTGTTTCTGACAATAACTGACTTGCTTCTGACAATTCTTTACAAAACTTTAATCTTTTATTTTGTTTTCATTAAAAATATGTATGAACAAATATAACACTCCATACAACCCCCCCCCCCCCCCCCCCCCCCACACACACACACACACACACACACACACACCATTACCATAACAGAATGTACAAAGGTTATTGTCCAGCTCCAATAGATCAGCCCAGAACACACCAGAATGCAGGGAAAACACACACACACACACACACACACACACATCCTGGAGCTGTGTGTTACAAACTTTTGGACACCGAATTTGACTCCAAGGTTTTTGGAAAAGCTGTAAGTGCAGTTGAGAGTGAAATAAAGTATGTATGTGTGAAAGATATATATGCACAGGAGAGGAGAATGTATGTATGTGTGAAAGATATATATGTATGTGAGAGCAGCATGAACATACATATACGACAAAAAATATGTGAGAGGGAAAATATACGTTTGTGAAAGGAGAATGAATGCATGCAAGAGTAAAAATGTGCATATATGACAGAAGAATGAATGTATGTAAGAGTATAGATATACATATGTATATATCTTCGTCAGTCAGTGTCTAGATGCAGAGGATGGCTTAGGCCAAAATACGAATGTCTACAGAAGAGATAAAGCTTGAGTGCATACACAGGCCCAGCACACACAGGCCCAGCAAACATCAGACTAACTGGTGGCTACCATCTTGGAGAATGTTGTTTAGCTTGTTAAACTAAAGCCATTCACCAAAGTAGCTGGTTAAACTAAAGCTGTTCTCCACAGTAGCTGCTTAAATTAAACCTGATTTAAATAAGACCATTCTCTACAGTAGCTGATTAAGGGCGTTCTGCACAGTAGCTGATTAAGACCATTCTGCACAGTAGCTGATTTAAATAAGACCGTTCCGCACAGTAACTGATGAAGGCCGTTCTGCACAGTAGCTGATTTAAATAAGACCGTTCCGCACAGTAGCTGATGAAGGCCGTTCTGCACAGTAGCTGATTTAAATAAGACCGTTCCGCACAGTAGCTGATGAAGGCCGTTCTGCACAGTAGCTGATTAAGGCCGTTTTGCACATTAGCTGATTAAGACTGTTCTGCACAGTAGCTGATTAAGACTGTTCT
>PYXC01000907.1:182500-185000 GCA_015244755.2 Tenualosa ilisha
TGTGTCTCTATGTGTGTGTGTCTGTGTGTGTGTGTATGTGTGTGTCTATGTGTGTGTGTGTGCGTCTATGTGTGTGTGTCTGTGTGTGTGTGTATGTGTGTGTCTATGTGTGTGTGTGTGTGTCTATGTGTGTGTGTATGTGTGTGTCTATGTGTGTGTGTCTATGTGTGTTATGTGTGCGTCTATGTGTGTGTGTGTGTGTGTGCGTCTATGTGTGTGTGTCTATGTGTGTCTGTGTGTGTGTGTATGTGTGTGTGTCTATGTGTGTCTGTGTGTGTGTGTATGTGTGTGTCTATGTGTGTGTGTGTGCGTCTATGTGTGTGTGTCTCTATGTGTGTGTGTATGTGTGTGTCTATGTGTGTGTGTCTATGTGTGTTATGTGTGAGTCTATGTGTGTGTGTGTGTGTGTGCGTCTATGTGTGTGTGTCTATGTGTGTGTGTGTGTGTGTGTGTGTGTGTGTGTGTGTGTGTGTGTCTATATGCACTGTCTTCCACGTCTTGACTGATTTGAAGTGCATCACCTGATGTGGGCCATAGGAGACTGGATCTTTTGAAACTCTATTTCCCCACTGAGACTGAACCTGTGAAGCCATTTAAAGGCCTGAGACGCATCGGAATGATTCGATCATTAGACTCCACACACACACACACACGCACACATGCTGATACAAGGTGTCAGATTTGATATCACATTTTAATTTCACTCTTCTGTTCTGGAGAAGGTCTGGGGTGAGCCTCCACACACACACACACACACACACACACACACACACACACACACAGGCTGCTCCTGCTGTCCTCAGCTGCCGGGTATAATGTAATATTCATCAACATGACAAATGTTCAGTCAGAAAGCCAAAAGCTCAGGCTGCAAGAACTTCATTCTCTGCCTCTCTCTGATTCTGTCTCTCCTTCTCTCTTTCTCTCTCACACACACCCCTCCTCTTTTTACACAGCCAGACACAGCTTAATACACACACACACACGCACACACACACCTCTCTCACATTGCCAGACACACACACTCATGTTTACATCTGCATTACACAAATGCCATATTTGAGATCTGGAATGTTACCGTTGAATCTCCTGGGGTCACGACCCTGTGATCTCTGTCTATTTATCGACAAACAATATGATATGATTTATCGGCACACCATACAATGCATGATAACCTTACTGACATACACATACTTACTCACACACACACACACACACATACACACACACATACATGCATGCATTTGTTGGAACAGGTTAAGTAACACAAACTGCACACACAAATACGTTCGATCACTGTCAAACACACACACCCACCCACCCACACAAACACACACACACACACACACACATATTCACAGCTGTAATTGATTTCATTACATCAACATGCTGTGTTCTGGCCACATTTGTAAGTTTAATGAGAAGCAATTAAATTACTTGTGAAGCACAGGGACATACAGATGCACAGGGACACACTGGCACGTGTATACTAACACACACACACACACACACACACACGCTTCTCTCTTGGGAAATGAAGACTAAAATTAGAGTTTTTTTTTTCCTCTGAACCACATAGTTACTCACACGTGGATTGATCCAACGTTGGTATAAATAATGCATGCATACACACACGTGCACGTGCACACACACCACACACACACACACACACACACACACATACACACACACACACACACACACAATGCTAATGACAGCCACCGAGGATCAACGTAGAAATTTACTGATGTGTACGCTTAGTTTTTAAGCTAAGGGCATACAAATAACATGGCTCTCTGGAGACTACTGTGGTGTGTGTGGTGTGTGTGGTGTGTGTGCTTGTGTGTTTAGCTAGGATATTAACAGTTAAGTTCAGTGTGAATTAAAATCTGAGAAACGTGACTTTTTCTAGAGGTCTGGGGAATGAAGAAAACAACATCCATTGTGATGAAAAGAAGACACACTGAGTAAAGGTCAGCTCCATATGACAACAGGATCAGTAGAATCACTTCACTCAACATAAAGTAAATCACATCATATCAAAATATCAGTGGACCTCATAGACCAGGGGTCGGCAACCTTAGGCACGCGGGGAGACCATTGACACGCAGATACTATTGATACGCAGTAGGATTCTCATGGAGCGCAATGCTTCTTTTTATACTCTATTATAAAAATGTTGAAATGTTGCATATCGTCTTTACTCAATCTCGTCTATAAATGTTAAATATCGTCTGTACTCTATTATAAAAATGTTAACTCGTCTCATCTGCTGTTCAGCTGCCACTGGATGCTGCATGACAGAGAATTGATGGTGGCAGTTGAGTTCAGCCAAACAAAACGGGGTTCTCCTGCTGAACCACAAAGCACTTTTTTATTTGCGAATTTAAACAACCGATCAATTTAGACACAAAAATCAATCAACCACCAATTTAGCATGACTTCTTTGATGAGCTATTCAAGAGAAACATAAACATTAGGGCTGTCGAAGTTAACGTGT
>PYXC01000907.1:197500-202500 GCA_015244755.2 Tenualosa ilisha
ATATGAGATCAGGATCCATGTAGTCTACAGACCCAGACATATTGGTATTAGTCCATATGGGATCAGTATCCATTAGTCCATATGGGATCAGGATCCATGTAGTCTACAGACCCAGACATATTGGTATTAGTCCATATTGGGATCAGGATCCATGTGGACCAGTGTTTCTCAAGTGTTTTGTCTTCTGTACCCCCTGAGCCTTTTTTCCGTACCATGAGTCCCCCCTCACTCATACGTGTTGATGATTCTGCAAACTAGAACCATGAGTCCCCCCTCACTCATACGTGTTGATGATTCTCCAAACTAGAACGTATGAAAGAAAGAACATAAAGCCACTGATTATTAAATGACAATAATTTGATTTCATCTCCTTAATTTGAACATTTAATGCTCACACATTTTCTTCTTTTAAACTCAAATGATTTAAACATAAAAATAAATAAAAAGTTGCCTTGAAAATAAATAAGCAACATAAATAAATAAAATCTATATTAAATCTTCCTTTCCTTCATCACAGTCTGACCTGACTTAAATTCTGACAGCTTTCGTTTGTCAAATTCCTTAGTTTTACCAACACTTCCCGAGTGTTTGGTGCTCTGGTCAATGGGCTTCACTGTGCTATTTGCCAGGACTTCACCGCAAAAGAAGCACTGAGGCTGTGGTGGGTCGTGAATCCATATAAAATAGAGTTTTCACTGTACTCCTTTGGTTTGGGTTTGGCCTCTTGCTTGCGTTTCTCTGCAGTCCCTTCTGGACCCTCTCCTGGATCCAGGGAAACTAGTTCTAGCGCACACGTACCATTTTATTGACAGGCTTGATATGAAATGACTGGGAATATTTATTTATCATCTTGGAGAGTGTGTGCAGTGTGCTCTCATACCCCTGGGGGTACGCATACCTCTGGTTGGGAATCACAGACGTAGCCTACGGACCCAGACGTGCTTAGTCAGTTTGTATCCAGCACCTTCCAGAGACCGTGGCTGCTTTGAAGTCGGGACAGAGGAGTGACATCGCATATGGGATAGGCTATCGAGATGGCATCACTTGGCCCATGGAGACCACTGCATAGCAAAACTGATCGGTAGACAGGGCCGGCCTCCTCCGTACCTGGCCAGCGGAGCGGAGCCTTCTGCAGGCACAAGGCCCAGACTCTAGCCGTGAGTGAACGATCCTCCACGTCTCACCGCTACCTTCACAGCCTCGGCTCGAGTTTCCCTCCATCTGTCTCTGTCACACAGCTAAAGACGCTGCAGCTCAGCAGATGGAGGCATCAGCTTCATCTCATAGGCAACCAGATCCGTCGGAGCGCATTATTTAAATAGGAGCGCTCCGTACAAGTGGCAAACTAAGCAAACATCTCCAAACTGGTGGAAACTGACTAACATTAAACAAACAGTAATTAAAATAATTAAAAGGTGTGATCCAGCACAATGATGTCACAAAAGGTGAAAAGAAAGGTAACACACACACACACACACACCACCAGGAAACTCTGAGTGGGAGCTGCGCTATCAGACTGCAATTGTAGCATAGCAACATTTATTAGGCTTTATGAATGTGTTATAAACCTTTATGAATGCGTTATAAACCTTTATGAATGTGTTCTTAATGTTTTATGACTACTGAACTCATAAAAAGTGTTACTAAAATGTTTCTATCACCTTGAGGGTTCAGTGGTGTCTATCTGCTTAACAATAGTGAGAACACTGAGTGCATGTTTTTCAAATGCTGAGAAGTGTTCAGTTCGTTTTGTCTGTTAAGGACATAATCTAAGGATCGCTAAGGATTTCAGGCCTTCATCTACAGAAAATAACAGGAGGTCCAGCCATATAGTGTAGGATACATTACACAAGAATGTCACACACACACACACACACACACACAGACAGTGGACCAGCCATGATCCATGCCTGTAAGGAGGAAATACGGGGGGATTACTGCAGGTGTGTGTGTGTGTGTGCGAGTGAACCAGAGACATATTGATCTTATAACGCAAGATCCTTTAGCATGGTGTCAGATATCAGATCTCACACCTGCAGCGGCTGTTCACACATGAATATGAGTCATGATGATACTTCCCAATGCAATCAATACCAATCACCTTAAAGAGGCTGATTAAAACTGACCTTACATAGTCTACACCATGCTGTAACTCTTACTGAATGCACACACACACACACACACACACACACACACACACACACACACACACACAGTAGATCTTCACATGGACCATGATGGGGATGGAGTACAAAATTGTGGATACAATTGGCTGCCTGTGCTGCCATTTTTATAGGCCTCATACACCAAGCACACTAACACACACACACACACACACACACACACACACACACACACACACCTAGATTCATCAGAATTAGACACACTCACACACACCTATCTAGGAAATCAGTGCAGTCACTCACAAAGAGAGCGTGCTAAGCATCCGCTACAAGCTTGGGGCCTCTCTCTGCCCTCATAAATAATCTCTCTGTTCGCACTCGACTGTCCCTCTGAGACTTTGCTATGCATTACTGACCAGGCCAAAACAGCAGCACTATGCTGTGCTATGCTAGGGTTCTGATTATTAAACAGAAGTCAGGTCGAAACAGCATATTTATGTTGCGCTAGGCTACGCTAGGGCCCTGATTGTTAAATAGGAGTAAGGCAGAATTATTTATATTTATGTTTATCCAGGTAATTTCAGTAACTTGCTGCAATTGGATGACTTAAGAGGGCCCAATCATAGCAACTGAAGTTTGTTTGATATTGTGTGTTTGATGTGTGATATGTTTGTGCATACATAATTGAGTAATTCTACTGAGCATATGGCACTACAGAATGGACTGATGACACCACAGACTAATGTCTTCACTACAGAAGGGCCCCACAGACTGATGTATTCACTACAGAAGGGCCCCACAGACTGATGTATTCACTACAGAATGGACTGATGGCACCACAGACTGATGTATTCACTACAGAATGGACTGATGACACCACAGACTGATGTATTCACTACAGAAGGGCCCCACAGACTGATGTATTCACTACAGAAGGGCCCCACAGACTGATGTATTCACTACAGAATGGACTGATGGCACCACAGACTGATGTATTCACTACAGAAGGGCCCCACAGACTGATGTATTCACTACAGAATGGACTGATGGCACCACAGACTGATGTATTCACTACAGAATGGACTGATGTCACCACAGACTGATGTATTCACTACAGAATGGACTGATGGCACCACAGACTGATGTATTCACTACAGAATGGACTGATGACACCACAGACTGATGTATTCACTACAGAATGGCACCACAGACTGATGTATTCACTACAGAATGGACTGATGGCACCACAGACTGATGTATTCACTACAGAATGGACTGATGGCACCACAGACTGATGTATTCACTACAGAATGGACTGATGACACCACAGACTGATGTATTCACTACAGAATGGACTGATGGCACCACAGACTGATGTATTCACTACAGAATGGACTGATGACACCACAGACTGATGTATTCACTACAGAATGGACTGATGGCACCACAGACTGATGTATTCACTACAGAAGGGCACCACAGACTGATGTATTCACTACAGAATGGACTGATGGCACCACAGACTGATGTATTCACATGTATTCAATGCATCCACACTATTCTGGTCTCACCTTTTGCAGCTCATCAAACAGTGGAGTTCTACTGGGTTCAGTTGTAAGAGCAGCTTAACCAGTAGTAATTAGCATGCTGGGTAATTAGCCCCTTGGTATCAGTATTGAAGACTTGTGTGCAAATAAATATCATGTTTTTAGGACAACTACATGACAATATCATGTTTTTAGGACAACTACATGTTATTCCTCTTTACTGTTTCCCATAGTTAGGGATGGTGCATGGCAAATCATCACTTCTCATGGGTCTTTTGGAAGGGACTGCCTCTGCTGTTGCCCCCAGTTGCGAGGCATGGCGGCCACTGACCATCCCTGCAGTGGTGCTGGGTTACCATGCATCATACCTTAGTTATGCTGCTATAGCCTAGCGCCGCCGCACAACCTTCATGTGTCATGCCGTACAACTCCCTCATGCTAGGGCCCTGATTATCAGATAGGAGTGAGATGCATCTCGCCATCTAATGGTCTTTTGGTGTTTATGTGTCTGCTTGTGGTCTGGGTAAACAGTGTGGCCATCCAGATGGACACACACACACACACACACACACACAAAAACATTCACACATCAGAGCTTTGGAGCCTGATGGGACGTCTATGAGAGAGGTAGTGCTAGTGTCAGTGCCAGCAGGAGTATCACACACACACACACACACACACACACACACTTCCTCTCCCATTGTCGTTTCCAAACATCACTTCTCTCTCATCCATCTCATCTTCAGCCACTCTTTCCTAACTTCTCCCTCCACTCTTTCATCTTTCTTTTGTTCTCTCTCTTTTCACTCTTTCTTTTGTTCTCTCAGCACTTTCCCTCCTCTTCCCCCTGCTGTCACTTCAACTCTTTCTCTTCTTCCCCCACTCTTCAATTCTTTCTTGTCTTCCACCACTTATCTCATCTCTCTGTTCCTCTCTTCCAGCCCTTCACTTCACGCGGTTCCACCATGATCTTTTCATCCCTCACACACACACACACACACACACACCTCTACTTCCACCATGATCTTTTCACCCCTCTCTTCTCTCATCTACACACACACACACACACACACACACACACACACACACACCTCTACTTCCACCATGATCCTTTCACCCCTCTCTTCTCTCATCTACACACACACACACACACACACACACACACACACACACACACACACACACACACACACACACCTCTACTTCCACCATGATCTTTTCACCCCTCTCTAAACACACATTCACACCCTCCTGTCTCCCCTTCTTCCACTCTACCCTTCCTCTCTCTTTCTTCTCTTTGTGCGTTTCTTTTTCTCTTCTTCTTTTCTAT
>PYXC01000907.1:232500-240000 GCA_015244755.2 Tenualosa ilisha
TTTTGTTTTCAAAGGAGCCGCCAACAACATGCCAAAAACATACCCCAATGTCTTTCAATCGGCACAACATTAGCAGTTCTTGCATTGGTTGCTATGCAATACAATGTCGGCCTCTGTATGCTTTGGCTAGCTCAAGAAGCAGAAGCTTCAGGCTTAAACCAGGCAGGACAATGTACAGCTAAGTGAGGTAAATAAGGAGAACTCAAATACGTTAAACTTTGGCAAGCAACATTTAAATGTTTCTTTTATTGCACAGCTATGGATAGCTACCTGTACTGAAAAAAGGCCACTGATTGCTATATGATGTAGTGATACAATCGTGGCAGGAAAGCCAAGAATGATTCCTAAATGGTTTTGTGAGCATGAGGATGCTGCTTATGGCCTCCTTACACACATATACGCATAGACCAACTGAAAGAAAACCAATTCAGAAGCCTGTTGTAAAGCATTGCACTACACTGTGGGCCAAACACCTCGTTCAATTAGTATACCATACATTAGTTCACCATACATTAGTACACCATACATTAGTACACCATACATTAGTACACCATACATTAGTATACCATTAGTATACCATACATTAGTACACCATACATTAGTATACCATTAGTATACCATACATTAGTACACCATACATTAGTATACCATTAGTACACCATTAGTATACCATCCATTAGTATACCATCCATTAGTACACCATGGCAAACCGTAGCATAACGGTGCATTAGGTGAACATGCCCCATGGCCTGATTGGTGACTCTGTCAACTGTACCTGGGAACTGCCACCTGTGTGATTAGCTTTATCATTTTAGCAACTCTCCAATCTGCTCTCTCTCCCCCGTAAGGGTGTGTGTGTGTGTGTGTGTGTGTGTGTGTGTGTGGTGTGTGTGTGTGTGTTTGTGTGTGTGTGTCAGGGGAGAAATCATTGATAGTTAAGATGGAAAACCATAACTGAGCCATGAGATTCAAAATGGTGATTGATACTTCAGGGGGAAATGATGATTGATGGTAAATGTAGTTCCTTGAGAGTTGAGAACAGGAAGCTCACTTTCTCGTTTATAAAGGATCTTATTAAAAGGATGATTGATGGGAAGTGTAGTTCGCTCAGAGAACGCTGGCCTCCTCATTCATGGACGCTCTTATAAAAGTGTCAGAGAGTTCCCTAAGCCCTAATGATCTGAGAGCGCTCGCACGCACGCACGCGCTCGCACGCACACACACACACACACACACACACACACACACACACACACACACACACACACAGACACCTCTGCTGTGATGAAGCACCCTGAGCCCTGCTCTAGCCTTGGCTTTCACCTCCGCAGAGGACAAGTGTAGCAAGGGAGGGGGGGTCTGTGGTTGGGGATGTGGGCTTGGCCAGGACCAGCGCCACAGTGATGATTAATATGTGTAATATCTTCAGAGAGACTCTGCAGCACCCTCAGCTAGCCTGCTCTTTAACCCATCAGAGCTGTCCTGGGTTGGGGACCTGGACTCAGACTCCAAACCATTCCTGTGCATTTTTAATGTAAATGCAGTAAATATTTCAGATTTCTCCCAGGCTGGGCCTCCTCTGGGCCTCCACTGGAAATGTGGGCTCCCATTACATTTAGAGGATAACTTGGCCAGTGAATAGCCAAGGAAGCAACATATCACTCTCTCTCTCACACACACACACACACACACACACACACACACACACACACACACACACACTTAAAGTGCATCTCAGCCAGTGAATAGGCAAGGAAGCAACATATCACTCACACACATACACACACATACACACACACTTAAAGTGCATCTCAGCCAGTGAATAGCCAAGGAAGCAATATATCACTCTCTCTCTCTCTCTCTCTCACACACACACACACACACACACACACACTTAAAGTGCATCTCAGCCAGTGAATAGCCAAGGAAGCAACATATCACTCTCTCTCTCTCTCTCTCTCACACACACACACACACACACACACCACACACACACACACACACACGCATACACATTTAAAGGGAAACTAAGCAACATTTGATGCTGTTTTTAGGTTAATTCCCATCTTTGTAGTCACTATGCTGGTTCCATTCTGGGGTGAATGGAGGCTGCGTCGGCTCTACAGCACAACTCTTTGAAAATGATCATCACTGGTTCCTCTGCTTTGGTTTGCAAACAAATCCACTTGTACTGGTGAAAATGTTTTGATGTGAATGTTGGTTTTATAGAGGGAGCTGTGTAGGTCAAAAACACAAAAATCATTTGCCTTTAAAGCGCAGTACTCTTGCCAGTAGCAATATATGCATATAACTCTCTCTCCACACACACACACACACACACACACACACACACACACACACACACATTCATACACACTCAATCTTCACTCAGTTTTCACATACATCACCATGCATGCAGTCTAAAAGCACTAGGATGGCCTCTGACAGCCGAGCCTAGGTTGGCACATAATGACATGTCATCAGGAATGATTCATGATGCCACAGGTATGCTGTGAATCCTCCATGCCACTGGGAATTAAGAGGAATTCTAGATGGGAATTCTGTCCATTAGCAGGAAGGCTGAGCTAAGGCCATTTAATTCCCAGTGCAGAGAGAGAGGATCAGTGACAGTAACATGTAAAGCAGCTCCATCTCCAGATTCTACTGTTCTGATATCAGTTCTACAACTAAATGCGGTGCGTCACATACAGCTAGCTAGCGCCGCCTAGTGGCTCTACGCTTTGGTTTGCACGACTAGATTTCTTATCATCCAATCGGTGAACAGAAATTGAAGGCAGAACCAAGAGGCTCAAAAGGATCCCGGCCTGGTGAGGCATGTTTGTCTCATAAGACTGATGTTGGCGTCAGCAGTGTTTGACGTGATTAAAATGCTTCATTTTTATTCAAACTTAGAGAAGCCTTTCATTTGTAGAGCTTGCCATCAACTTGAAATTCAATCCCATGAATGGCCTTTGCATTTGCGTCTCAATGCTTTCTGAGTAAAAAGTCAGTTGAGTGGGAGATTATGGTGAAACTGACGCTTCTTCTGTTCAGTCTTTGCTGCTTTAACCCAAACGCACCATAGTTTGGAGGACAATATAGACCCTGAACCAGAACCTTAACCAGTGCCTGAACTTTACATGAGAAGGAAGACGATCAGAGAAGTGAGGGAAAACAGAGTGGCGCAATATCAATGGTGTCTATGTGCTGCAACAGCTGGGATGTTGACCAGCCCAACCAGGTGATGACAATTTCTACCCAGATGGCATGAGACTTAAAAAACAATGTAAGTTTAGGAGTGATTTTTCCCTCTAGAGTTTTCAACAAAACAAGTGTTTTTTAAATCTCATTGCTACAGCTGATTCCAATGCCAATCTTATAAGGTCGGCATGGACAAAACGCAGCTCCATCTGTGACTCTATCTGCAGCAGTGTACTGGTGTAGATCACAGCTCCATCTATGACTCTATCTGTGTACTGGTGTAGATCACAGCTCCATCTGTGACTCTATCTGCAGCAGTGTACTGGTGTAGATCACAGCTCCATCTGTGACTCTATCTGTGTACTGGTGTAGATCACAGCTCCATCTGTGACTCTATCTGTGTACTGTTGTAGATCACAGCTCCATCTGTGACTCTATCTGTGTACTGGTGTAGATCACAGCTCCATCTGTGACTCTATCTGCAGCAGTGTACTGGTGTAGATCACAGCTTTTTATTTAGTTTTTTTTCACAGCATTTTAATGAAAATGTCATGATGGTATGACTCCAGACTCCAGACTCCAGATGCACTCCAAAAAAAACTAATTCAGGTGTGCACAGAGCTTATTTCAGTGTATGGTACTATCTACTACTAGCCAGTGTATGGTACTATCTACTACTAGCCAGGCTGGCGCCACCTAGTGCTTGCACTAATCTACTACAGCCAAGCATGTCAACGACATGCCTATTTATGCAGATCAGAACTTATACCCACTTTGCTCCCATGGGTTATCTTGCTCTGCCTATCTGCTATCTTTGTTCTCTTGTTGTGGTTTATAACATGTTTATATCATAGTGAGTACACTGTCCTTAACATCACCTAATGGTTTATAACGTGTTTATAACATGGTGACTGCACCGCTCTCAGCATCAGTCCATGGTTTTATAACATGGTCAGTGTGTTGTGTGGATTTCATTAGATAAAAATGGTCCTCTTCTTTGTTCACGTGCACTCTCTTCTTCAAGTCTACCTCTCCCTCTCTTTCTCTTTCCCTCTCTCTCCCTCTTCCTCTCTCTCTTCTTCTCTCTCTTTTCCTCTCTTTTGCTGTCCTTCTCTCTCTTCTTCAAGTCTACTACTCCGTCATTCTTTTCCTCTCTCTCCTCCTCTCCATCTTTCTTCTTCTCACTCTTCTTCTCCTTATCCTAATGCACTAATAGAGCTCCACAACTCTTGTTTTTGAATCTCCAAAGTTCCTTAAATATTTCCTTTGATGTGTGTGGTGTCTCTGTTACAAAAACAAATATACTCAGAGTATAACATATACACATACACAGTTTGTGTGTGTGTGTGTGCGTTTGTGTGTGAGGGTTCAGTGCTTATCACTTCAAAGCAACAATCTCTTCCCTTGTACTGTGATCTCGGCAAGGAGTGAGACACCAACACCGCCTAAAGAATCCTCATTGGCTTCAGCCCCCCCCAAACACACACACACAAACACACACACAAACACACATATACAAACCTTCACAGGTTTCTGAGAAGTGCCATAAAGGCTGTGATAGCATACCCTGCCATTATTCAATGAGCCTACACACACTTAGCATATAGCAGCCTTAGGAGTTCTGCATCACACACACACACACACACACACACACACACACACACACACAGTACAGTGTTCCTCCTCTCACCATCATGACCTCAGCCTCTCATAAACTTCAGAGGAGAGAACAACTCTTGTCCTCAAAGAGCAAAAGTTTCTTTGGAGGGGATCAGTCAACACACACTCTCTCTCTCTCTCACACACACACACACAAAGAAACACTACTCTCTTACAGTGAGACAGCCAGGATTCGAACCCACAATTTTACAAGCTACTTGCATGCTAGCCAGGTTCATTACCCACTACACCAGCAGCTCCCCAATTGGTGAGTTTAAATAAAGAATTAAAACTTGTGTGTGTGTCGGTGTGTGTGTGTGTGTCTGTGTGCATGTGTCTGTTAGGGAGAGAGAGTATGAGTCTCAGAGAATCGGTCTTAAAGAGTGTCTGTGCACGTAAGAGAGGGGATGTATCTAATCTGGTGTGTGTGTCTATTACCGTGTGCATGTGTGTGTTCTGTGTGTGTGTGTGTGTGTTGTGGTGCAGAGAGCAGGTGTGGTCTTCTGATGCCCATCCCCTCTGGCATGGCTAAACACAAGATGGCCTGGAGCCCACGCTCAAGGCGGCCTGGACCCCAGCTGTGTGTGTGTATATGTGTGTGTGTGCGTGTGTGTGATGGGGGTGGTGGCACAGGATAAAGGTTACCTGAACCACAGGCACCCCCTACAGATCAGGTCTGTGTCTGTATGAGTGTGTGTGTGTGTGTGTGTGTGTGTGTGTGTGGCATAGACTTGGGATGGAAGGTAGCCCAGGATCACAGAGTGTGTGTGTGTGTGTGTGTGTATGTAATGACATGGAGTTGTGTGTGGTGAGTAGGTTTTCATAGAATTGTGTGTGTGATTATGAGGAAATGTGTGTGTGTGTGTGTGCCTGAAAGATGGGCTATGGTTGATAAGGTCTCCTGATGATGATAATGATGATGATGATGGCATCTGTGTGTGTGTGTGTGTGTGTGTGTGTGGTGTGTGTGTCTCCTGATGATGTTGCCCTGCAGCAGAGCTGAGTGTGAGTACATCTCGCAGGACTCCCTCATTACCACGGCAACAGCTCCAGGGGTTTAGACATGCTCTACAACACACACACACACACACACACACACATCTCTGTCTTGCCTCCTACCCCCCCCCCCCATCTCTTTCTCTTCTATCTCACATTCTCTGTCTTTTTTATAGGACTGTATATTAATATAGAACTACATACATCCTCTTTTTTATGTGCCAATTCTTTTTGTCTCATATTCCTTTCTTTCTTCATTTCTTTCTTTTCTGTCCTTCTTTCTCTCTCCTTCTTCGGACCAAAAAGATTTCCAACCGCTACTCAGCCAGCTGCACAGGACCATTGGCCACACACACACGCACGCACGCACGCACGCACGCACGCACGCACGCACGCACGCACGCACGCACGCACGCACACACACACACACACACACACACACACACACACACCTCTGTATGTGTGTGTATGTGTGTACTGTATTGTATTCCCTGCAGAACCTGCAGATGATCTGAACAGACATAGACAGACAGACACACACACACACACAACACACACAGACCCCCCCCCCCCCCCACACACACACACACATACACACACAGACACCGTTCCGCAGCAATGCATCTGTATGTTTTAAGAATGAAAGGGTGGCTGGGTGAAGCTGACAGAGATCTGATCAAAGGCGCCTGAGGTGAGTTAAATGCCAACACTGTTTAGTTTCCCCATTGCACAACCATTGCAAACAGACAAAGCACACACACCACACACACACACTCATTACAGAGGGAGTGAATAGCATGTTCACTACTGCTAAATACTGTGTGTACTTTTTTGTGTACATTTTGCTCATAAATAAATATCATTGCATAGTGAGCAAATATATATCACGCACACACACACACACAACACACCATATCCACTCCCAAATACACAATACACACACACACACCATATCCACTCCAAATACACACACACACACCATATCCACTCCCAAATACACACACACACACACCATATCCACTCCCAAATACACAAATACACACACCACACACACCATATCCACTCCCAAATACACACACACCACAACACCATATCCACTCCCAAATAGACAAATACACACACACACACACACCATATCCACTCCCAAATATACAAATACACACACACACACACACACCATATCCACTCCCAAATACACACACACACCACACACACACACCATATCCACTCCCAAATACACACACACACACACCATATTCACTCCCAAATACACACCACACCACACACCATATCCACTCCCAAATACACAAATACACACACACACACACACCATATCCACTCCCAAATACACAAATACACACACACACACACCATATCTACTCCCAAATACACACACACCACACACCATATCCACTCCCAAATACACAAATACACACACACACACACACACACACACACACGCACACACACACACACACACACACACACACACACACACCATATCCACTCCCAAATACACACACACACACCATATCCACTCCCAAATACACAAATACACACACCACACACCATATCCACACCCAAATACACACACCACACACCATATCCACTCCCAAATACACACACACACACACACACACCATA
>PYXC01000907.1:250000-257500 GCA_015244755.2 Tenualosa ilisha
AAAATCTGTGAGCTCTGCTCTGTGAGGTCCTCCAGACTCCTACACACTCCTTCCAATCACACACACACACTCCATCCTATCACACTAGGGCTGCAACTATCAAATATTTTTGTAATCGAGTATTCTGACAATTTTTTCATCGCCTCGAGTAATCGGTTAAAACAGACTATTGTGTTTTGAAGCAACTATATCAATAGTGTGTTATGCAGCATGAAAGGCCTGTTATTCCTTACAAAAACTCAACACTTTTATTAGATCAAAGTTTAAAACCTTATCGGCTTATTGGCTCCAGAATTAAGCCCATTTAATTAACCTTTCTGTGAAACATTTAGGATAGATGAAAAATATATATCTGAAATCTTCACAAACATAAGTTAGCCTATTCGTCCTTAGATTTATTTTAATAAAAAAATGAAGATGGGGTGTAGCCCCTGCAATAGCCCATTAATAACAAGCCAAGTTCAACAGTTCTGCTCAGTTCAAAGGTCAGCATCTGGACATGATCAGAGGTGAGGCTTGGCCTGCGCTTTGAGCCAATGTTGGAGGCAGCGGAGAACAAACGCTCTGACGGCGTTGAGGTGGCTGGACTCTGCTAGATTTGCTGGGTTTGGGTGTCTCGCTTTGCTGGGTTTGGTATCTCGCTTTGCTGGGTTTGGGTGTCTGCTTTGCTGGGTTTGGGTGTCTCGCTTTGCTGTTTGGTGTCTTGCTTTGCTGGTTTGGTTTTGCTTGTGTTTGGTATCTCGCTTTGCTGGGTTTGGGTGTCTCGCTTTGCTGGTTTTGTTTTTTTTTTTCTTTTTTTTTTTTTTTTTTTTTTTTTTTTTTTTTTTTTTTTTTTTTTTTTTTTTTTTTTTTTTTTTTTGCTGGTTTGGTATCTCGCTTTGCTGGGTTTGGGTGTCTCGCTTTGCTGGGTTTGGGTATCTCGCTTTGCTGGGTTTGGGTGTCTTGCTTTGCTGGGTTTGGGTGTCTCGCTTTGCTGGGTTTGGGTGTCTCGCTTTGCTGGGTTTGGGTGTCTCGCTTTGCTGGGTTTGGGTATCTTGCTTTGCTGGGTTTGGGTATCTTGCTTTGTTTTTTTTTCTTTGCTGGTTTGGGTATCTTGCTTTGCTGGGTTTGGGTATCTTGCTTTGCTGGGTTTGGGTATCTCGCTGCATTCGCTCTCCATGGCAGAGAGAGAGGAGGAAATATTGTAAGATTGATTTTGCTTCTCGTCCTTGTTCTCCTCACTGCTAGTGGGGTCTGATGATGATCCAAGAACACTGAGAGATGATGCTTTGCCTTGAGTGGCTGGCGGTCTTCTTCTATGCTGGTAGTGGATTCATTTCCCCTTTTCCCTTTTGATAGTTAGTACCATTGTTTGAATTGTGCTTTGGACCTTCAATGATTCTTCAGAAGGCAGGAGTTTAAGTATTCTGAACCAGGAGTCCAAGGCAGCACAAACGAGGGCAGTGTCAGTTTTAGGGTCCTCAGTGTTGGGGTGCTCAGGTTTAATTACAAACAGGTCTTCCCACCTGTCAGTGATCTGCTCAGCTGCAAGCCCCTGGATCGGTGAAGTGTGCGGCTCCACCCCAATACTCACATCCTGTCCCAACATGTGCTGTTGCAGTCTCATTCGCTGCCGCAGGCCCCTGAATGGGTGAAGTGTGCTCCCATCCTGTCCCAGCATCTGAAGCATCTGAATGGGTGAAGTGTGCTCCCCTCCTGTCCCAGCATCTGAAGCATCTGAATGGGTGAAGTGTTCTCCCATCCTGTCCCAGCATCTGTCTCATTAGCTGCTGCTTTCCTTCAGGTTGTGTGCAGGCTGTTCACCCTGTTTAAAGGCTCCATCAGGCCAATGGAGCCACATGCAGATGCCACACAACCTGAGATGGTTTTGTTGTTTTGCAGTGCATTCTGCACAACTACATTCAGTGTGTGATCTGCACATCTTACCGAGGCCCATCCGTGTCCCTCTTTCACAAGTCATTGGCCCCACTGTCATGGACAAGTGCCTTCACCTTTTCAAAAGGAATGTGAGATGGTGGCAGCCTCCTCTAGCCAATCTGCAATGCTTGTGGCTCTACGCCTTTCCCCTAGAGGCACTGTTGGCCTTTCCCCTAGAGGCACTGTTGGCCTTTCCACTAGAGGCACTGTTGGCCTTTCCCCTAGAGGCACTGTTGGCCTTTCCCCTAGAGGCACTGTTGGCCTTTCCCCTAGAGGCACTGTTGGTCTTTCCCCTAGAGGCACTGTTGGCCTTTCCACTAGAGGCACTGTTGGCCTTTCCCCTAGAGGCACTGTTGGCCTTTCCCTAGAGGCACTGTTGGCCTTTCCCCTAGAGGCACTGTTGGCCTTTCCCCTAGAGGCACTGTTGGCCTTTCCCCTAGAGGCACTGTTGATCTTTCCCCTAGAGGCACTGTTGGTCTTTCCCCTAGAGGCACTGTTGGCCTTTCCCCTAGAGCCACTGTTGATCTTCCCCTAGAGGCACTGTTGTGAGGGAGAAGGGTTTCATGTTCCAATCATCTCACAAAAAATGTGATCATGTGATCCCAGATAAGCCTCTGTGGCCAAACTTGTCCAAATGTCTGCTGTGCAACACAGTCTGTCTCCTTCAGAGCAGTCTTTACTTTCTCTGTTATTTCTGAGTGCGTTTGTGAAATGTGTTGTTCAGGGAAAGGTGTATTTGGGATTGAAAGTCTTAATCATATTCTGAAATCCTGAACCTCGACCGTGGGCGCATGTCTGTGATGAGCAGATTCAAAATGTTGTTGGTAAAAACTGTCCAGACGAAGTTGTCCATGTGTGTGATGTACAGATTTATACAAGAAATGCTATAAACTCACCCAAAGGTACATTTATCTGATAATGAATGTAGATTCATCCATCTGTAATGTATTACAATCACCTATGTCTGGGGAAGGCGTGTTTTATGTTGAGTAACCTATCTGTGTGTGTGTGTGTGTGTGTGTGTGTGTGTGTGTGTGTGTGTGTGTGTGTGTGTGGTGTGTGTGTGTGTGGTGTGTGTGGGTGTGTGTCATGCGTGCACACGGGAGCAAGAGATAAGGAGTGAGATCTTGATGCATTTGCTCTCTTGCTACTTATCATGCCTCATCACTAGCGACTCTTAGTTCATGTGAGGATGCTTTCAGTTCAGGTGCTGCAGCATTGAAGTACTATTACGGCAGGCCAGGTCTGTTTCACAGTGTATACACTGCACGATGCTGGCCGCTTTAGACAGTGTAAAATGGTCCCAGATTTTAGACATTTCCTGCCATTTACACACACCAGAATCTTCATGTTTCACCGTTTCCATAGAGACCAAAATAAACGTGCCGTCTTATGTCTTTGAAATGTGCGTCAGTTACAACATCCATGTGAAACAACGATGCCGAAACTGCGCAGTAGTCTACAAAGCGGGAGTAATATGATAGCCGACATTTAAAATACATGGACTTTGGTTACATGAATTAAACAAAGCCTCGAAGCAAAGAAACTGAATGGATGTTTTGGGGAGTATCGGACTGAAAAAGGTTAGAGATATATAGATATTAGTTCCATATAAGATATAATTATATATATTATATATATGAGAACTGAGAAGTCAGTTGGAAATGTTTCAGAATTATGTCTATAACACTGATATATAAAATCATAAAACATATTGTGTTTTACTCTTCTACATCAGACAGGGAGTAACCCTTCAAGCAAGGTGCAGGTAGCAGTCCTGTCATACGTAAAGGCACAGGTTGTATCTGCCACCTGCTGGTAAAGAGGGTAATTGCACCCTGCTATGTGTCCCTCCTTGTTGGCTTGCTGGGCTGTGTGGAGACTGCAGAGTTCTGCAGAGTCAACTGCACCAAATCCACAGGACAGACAATTCATCTGTGATTCATGCAATTCATCTACAGGCACAACCCTGCCTGTGGTTAATCTACAGACACAACCTTACCTGTGAATCATCTACAGACAAAACCCCACCTGTGATTAACCTACAGACACAACTGTCCCTGTGAATCATCTACAAACACAACCTTACCTGTGAATCATCTACAGACACAACCTTACCTGTGAATCATCTACAGACACAACCCTACCTGTAATACAAAAACTTGCTTGAAAAATTGGTGGAAATCTGTGCCAAATGAGCTGAGTACATGTTACTAGTCTCTTTCAAATGAAACATATGTCATAAGAGACAAGGAACTTTCACTTATCTCATCTCATCAAGTATGCTTTACTTATTCCTTTTTACACTGTACTTGTGAGAGACTAGTTACATTTACTAAACTCATTTGAAGCAACATTTTACACCAACTTTAAAGTAAACTGGACTTTTTATTTTTTTCACAGTCTACAGTTCACAGTGTACCTGAATATCAATGAGTATCCAGTGGCTGTGTAGCACTTTTTCATAGTTGTCACGTGACATCATAATTCATTCTATCTGTTTGTCTCTACATAATATTTATTTTTCTTTTTTTCAACACTGACAACTGAATCGTAAGAAACCTTTCTGTCTACACCTATGTGAGTGTGAATTGTCAATAACTAATGCTAATATAGCAGTTAGTCTGGTTGGGCTGCAACCCTTGCATTTCAGTAGTATTACTTTTCGGAGACAAGCCTCGTAGTAACACAGACGGTGAGTTAAACTGCTGATGTTTAGGTCAGCTGCTTGTCTTGCTTGAGACGCTGCTCTGACAAAAGGTGGTTGATGAAGTTGTAACTCTCAGAGTAAGGGCTCTGATGTCAAATGTAGGTTGAAATTGATATATCTAGCGGCTTGTTATCAGTAGGCCCACGTTAAATTTGATGTATGAGTTTATTGATCAAGCTGTCATTTGCCATGCTAGGTGTTTGTATTGCTATTTTTATTGTCATTGTCTGGGTATCTGGGTTTTGATGCACATTCAACCTAAATTCTTTGTGATGCCACTTCCTGATAAACACTAGGTCAAAGACTGATTGCATGTGACACATGACACATGACACATGACACATGACACGTGACACGTGACATGTGACACATGACACATGACACATGACACAAATGACACATATGATCAGTGACGTGTCACACATTTGCTTCCTCTGTCCACCTACACCACAATCATCTCTGCTGAGTGTCATCCCTGCCTCCTTCTGGCTGATTCCTGTGCCACCTTTCCCCTCCTGAGTGGTCTGGAACCAACACTAAAGGAGGCCCATACCAGGACTGACTCTTCTTACTTAAAATTGAAAATTGAATAATTGAGCATTGATACCTATTCTTGGAGTCGTAAACAAAAACACTTCAGTGAGAATATAGGATGTTGATGTAAACAACAATAACAACAACAAAAAAAACAACTGTGTAGTTGCAACGGCATAGTTTTTAGTTTTTTTAAATCCTTTTTAGTAGGCTATCCCATGTAGACGATCACAAGGTGGGAATAATATCAGCTGTGTCGAGTGCAAACTCAATTTGTGCAGGACTGCTTTGCCTTGGAGTCAGTAGGGATCCTTATCGTAGGTCCACACAAAATAATCTGCTAATGACCAGAAATGTTTGTCTCTCACTGCACACAAGACTCACACACTTAGAAATAACGATTCATACTTGTGTCTGCTTTGAAACTTGCACCCACGTAATTCCCACCTAGAGATGTAAAACTGGCCAAACTGAATCTGCAGACGGTGTTTCCTCGCCCGTCATGGAGCCATTCCAGTGACGTCACTGAAAACTGTGAACACTCCTCTCACCAGCAATCACCATCTCAACACACACAAAAGCATGTCTCATATGAACATGTTTGATAGTGCATGACTAAGCGTGAACAAAGTGATCAATAGTCAAGGAGCCGCATTCATCAGTGTCTGATGGTCCTGCTGTCATGAGTTTGCTGAGCTCGACACTTTTGCCTGTGGACTCCAGAACCATCATGTGCCAGCACTTTGCTTCCCCCTAGTGGAACTGCAGACACATGACATCCTCATTCTCTGGAGGTGCTTTTGATGGGGCACACATTTACGAACAGTGACTCTGTGTGTGTGTGTTGGGGGGGCATTTATTGTGCCCTTGAGCAAGGCACTTAACCCTAAGTAGCTCTAGAGGTGACTGATTGATAGCTGACAGCTGCTTTGGATAAAAGCGTTTGCTAAATGCATGGAATGTAAAAACTGATTGGTGAGATGACACAACAACTAAGGTCACAGGTTCCTCAACATGGCACACACACACACACACACACACACACAGATACAGCGCATCATCCTCAAAGTTGACTAAGACACACACACACACACACACACACACACATTGTTAAAAAGAATAAGTAAAGCTTACTTGAAAAAATTGTGGAAAATGAGTTGAGTAAACATCAACTTCTAACTTGTTTACTGAACTCATTTGAGGCAACAAGTTTTGACCAGTTCCACCAAGTAAGCTTTACTTATTCTTCTGCCAGTGCTCACAGGTCCAGTACACTGACAGGAGAGGGAACACACAGGTCTAATACTCTACTCTGACAGGAGAGGGAACACACAGGTCTAATACTCTACTCTGACAGGAGAGGGAACACACAGGTCTAATACTCTACACTGACAGGAGAGGGAACACACAGGTCTAATACTCTACTCTGACAGGAGAGGGAACACACAGGTCTAATACTCTACTCTGACAGGAGAGAGAACACACAGGTCTAATACTCTACTCTGACAGGAGATAACCACTAATCCTTAGTGATGAGTTGTCCTTCAGCTAACTGGAGATGCCAACTTGAATTGTTTTTAATGGTGAGCTTGTCAAAAACACATAAATAAATAGTAGATTTGGTCTCACATCCACACAACTCTACTTCTATGTGCAGTTTCAACTTGATTGACTCATAGTGCGATACCCGTTTGTGGCCAGTAGGTGTCTCCCTTGCTAAAGCAATCCCCCTGCTTCTCTCCAGCTCCATGATCACTGCTGTGGGTGCAGCACCGTCACCTCCACAGATGCACTCCGACGGCTTGGGCCAGTCCAGTCCAGGGGAATGATGATAATGGGGATTAATATTTGAGTTCTATTAAGGCTTAGAACTGCAGACTGGAAAACATAGAACTTTATAAACACACAGAACACTCAGGACAGGAAGCTTCAAGTGCTTGTATGTGTGTGTTGTGTGTCTGCAGATTTAAAGATCTCCTTTTCTCCACCTCTTGTCTTTTACTGCCAAGAACAACCTTTAGCTGTCATAAGTATGTGTCTGGTGATGAAAGCATCTCTCTCTCTCTCTCTCTCTCTCTCTCTCTCTCTGTCCTCCTAGACTGCGTGGGTTGCATTACTCAGAAGTGAGTTTCAGCATCTGTTCATCTGTTCATCTGTTCCTAAATCTCCTTCTCTCCTTTTAGCCGATACTCACATCCCCCTGCACTAAGAAGCCTTTGTTCTTTCAAAGCTTTCTCTCTCTCTTTCTCTCTCTCTCTCACTCTCTCTCTCTCTCTCTCACACACACACACACACACAAACACACGTGCACACACAGTTTCTTGTTTTCTTTCTCTCTC
>PYXC01000907.1:262500-265000 GCA_015244755.2 Tenualosa ilisha
TATCCTCTCACACACACAGTTCTTCATCTGAGCCTGCAAACACACACACACACACACACACACACACACACACACACACTTTCCTCAAGAGGAACCAACAGCAAACCCCGGGCCAAGAATCTCTAGGAACTTTCAAGGCCACTGAATCAACACAAACCCAGCAGATCATAAATATACAAGGACTAATTTGTGTGTGTGTATGTGTGTGTATGTGAGTGTGCATGTGTGCATGTGTGTGTGCATGTGTGTGTGTGCGCACGCATGTGTGCATGCATGTGTGTCTGTATGTGTATGTGCATGTGTGCGTGTGTGCGTGTGTGTGTGTTGTGTGTGTGTGCACGTACGTGTGTGTGTGTGGATGTGTGTGTTGCTCATGTGAGTATGGTACAAAACTAAGTGCTGTCCTATGACTAAATGTAGAGATGAGAAGAGAAGTGAGGACACCACGGCCTGTTCTGGGCTCAGGAAGTCAAGACAGAATAATCTATGGCCTTCATAATAAAAGCACTGAGACCGGTGGAAGCTCGGGTAAAATTGCAATGTAATCATCTATGCAAATGAGGCGTGGGTTCAGCACTGCCGTCTGCTCCTCAAAGCCCACAACTATGGAGAGAGAGAGGAAGAGAGGAGGAGAGGAGGGGAACAGAGGAAGAGGGGTAGGAGAGTGAGAGAGAGAAAGAGAGAGGGAGGGAGAGAGGCAGAAGGGTGGGAGAGTAAGAGAGAGAGAGAGAGGAAAAGGGGTAGGAGAGTGAGAGAGGGAGAGAAGAAGAGGGGAAGAGAGGATGAGGGGTAGGAGATTTAGAGAGTGAGAGAGAGAGAAGTGAAAGTTTTCTAGAGAGAGGAGAGAGGAGGGGCTGAGAGGGAGTGAGGGGGGATCAATAGCTCATGACTACGGAGGAAATGAGCAGCGCTTTGATATAAGACACACACACACACACACACACACACACAGACACAATCGCTTTGCAGAATAAGTGGATGGAGAGACTGAGAGATGCAGAGATGGAAGATTACGCTGGCTTTGGTGTTTGGGGAGGTGAGGAGTCACTCACAGAATACACACATAGAAAGATGTTCACTCACAGAATACACACACAGAAAGAAGTTCACTCACAGAATACACACACAGAAAGAAGTTCACTCACAGAATACACACACAGAAAGAAGTTCACTCACAGAATACACACATGGAAAGATGCTCACTCACAGAATACACACACAGAAAGATGTTCACTCACAGAATACACACATAGAAAGATGTTCACTCACAGAATACACACACAGAAAGAAGTTCACTCACAGAATACACACATGGAAAGATGCTCACTCACAGAATACACACACACAGAAAGCTGTTCACTCACGGAATACACACACAGAAAGATGTTCACTGACAGAATACACACACAGAAAGATGCTCACTCACAGAATCCACACATAGAAAGATGCTCACTCGCAGAATACACACACACAAAGACGCTCAGTACAGCACAGCTCAACACAACAGATGCAAACCATACAATACACAGTTCAATACATTAACACAACAAACCATACAATATACAAAGTCAGATGCACACACTAGAGTAAAACTCACGCACTAGTTAGGACCAGCACACACACACACTCACCTATTCACCCTTATTCACATGGACACATGCTAACAGACTAAATGATCATGTATGTATACATACACACACACACACACACAATCAAGGGGATGACTCCGTAACTCCAAAACCCGAAGCCCAGCAACTTCAACTGTGTTAGATACATACAGTTGTACATACAATTCCTCCAATTCTGACCAACATTCATGAATGACAGCCCTCGTTTGCATCCAAAGCTTTGAGCATGCTCACTGTGTTCTAATGATCTGGTGTCATGAGTGTTAGCGCCCTACAAACACATACAGCTGCTGACTGTCTGTACATTTATTTGCACAATAAACACCTTGCCCTTACACTTGCCCTCAGTCATATGCTATGAGCTCCATGAAATATTCACACATTTTGCCCCCAAATAGCTGTGCCTGTTAGCTGCAGAGCAGTTTCAGTTCAGGGCAAGTAAAACCTTTGGCATTAAAATGTTGTTTGTTACAGTAACTTTTACTGAATATTACACCCTTCATCTTACAGAGAAACGTGTAGATAACTAATATCCATGATCTGAACTAGCATGCAGATGCAACATGGCTGCTAACCCACATTTAATATCCAAGCACTGAACTAGCATACATATGCAATATGGGAAGCCATCCATCCATGTGCTGGCCTAGCATAGCCTACAGATGCTACATAGTCGCTAACCCAGATACAAGTAGTTGCCTAATACTTCATGAAATATGAAACATGGCCTTTAGAAGCATAACATCATGTGACTATAGACCTGCCAATCGGGTGGGAAGATTTTCACATGAACAGTAAGAAGTATTCAAACAACATGGGGAACTTCCAAACCTACATACAGACATTCCTGACAGAATAGGGTAATGTGTGTG
>PYXC01000907.1:282500-287500 GCA_015244755.2 Tenualosa ilisha
GCTGTTCCACATGCTTTTGTCTTTGGTTTACTTTCACAAGTCTTTTTGCCTTTGGTTTTGCTTCTTTGCGACACACACATTATTTATCTGCTCTCTCTGAGTCTGAGTCTGAGTGTGCCAGCATTTTCAAAGATGTATCGATGTATCCTCGTTGTTAAAGAAATACCCACAATCCTTTGCATACATACACAAGTTGGCAGATTTGAAACAGAGCCACTGCAGCAGAACACATTTATCTCAAACGCTAGAGAGGTTCTCAGCCTTGCCTTGGTAGCAACTGACTCGCAAGGAAGTGCTCTATCAAGGAAGTGTTCTATCAAGGAAGTGTTCTATCAAGGAAGTGTTCTATCAAGGAAGTGCTCTATCAAGGAAGTGTTCTATCAAGGAAGTGTTCTATAAAGGACGCATTCTAAACATTGAGGAACACACAATGTCAGTGACCATGGGGTCACCAGCAAAGTGATTTGGCCCAGAGGCCTCCATCAGTAAGTCTGACAACATTGCGTGTGTGTGTGTGTGTGTGTGACTGCCCTCAGAGATGCACATTTGTGCTGTGTGTCACTCAGGTCACATACACACAGGGATCCTGTGGAGAGATACTGACAGCAGATGTTTAGAGGTCTGACCACAAACCTACTGTTAATGAAGATTAATGACCGCACACACACACACACACACAGTAAAAAAAAAACCATCATACCAAAAAGAGTGGTGACAAGCATACAGACACACACCCACAAACACACACCACCCACAGACACACGCACACCCACAAACACACACCCACAGACACACACACTTACAGTAGATCATTATGTACACAACACACACAATTATGCAAAGTGATCATTACACAGTCACAGACAAACTAATAACAAGACACACACACACACACACAGAACCATCT
The DNA here is from genome assembly GCA_015244755.2 of Tenualosa ilisha. Classification (NCBI taxonomy): domain Eukaryota; kingdom Metazoa; phylum Chordata; class Actinopteri; order Clupeiformes; family Clupeidae; genus Tenualosa; species Tenualosa ilisha. The sequence continues at coordinate 283,408 of PYXC01000907.1, forward strand.
AATTCCATTTAAATTCTCAATTTGATGAGATTTTGGGTGTGTGATGTCTATCTTTAAATCCAAACAAAGACTTAAGAAGTGAGTGACAGGCGGTTCAATTTAGTGTAGCCTTTCAGATGTAAGGACAGTACGTGTGTGTGTGTGTCTGTGTGTGTGAAAGGCGGTTTAGTTTAGTGTGGGCTTTCAGATGTAAGGACAGTACATGTGTGTGTGTGTCTGTGTGTGTGAAAGGCGGTTTAGTTTAGTGTGGGCTTTCAGATGTAAGGACAGTACATGTGTGTGTGTGTGTGTCTGTGTGTGTGTGTCTGTGTGTGTGTGTAAGGCGGTTCAGTTTAGTGTAGGCTTTCAGATGTAAGGACAGTACATGTGTGTGTGTGTGTCTGTGTGTGTGAAAGGCGGTTTAGTTTAGTGTAGTCCCTCTGATGTAAGGACAGTACATGTGTGTGTGTGTCTGTGTGTGTGAAAGGCGGTTTAGTTTAGTGTAGTCTTTCAGATGTAAGGACAGTACATGTGTGTGTGTGTGTGTCTGTGTGTGTGAAAGGCGGTTTAGTTTAGTGTAGTCCCTCTGATGTAAGGAGAGTCTGTATGCGTGTGTGTGTGTGTGTGTGTCTGTGTGTGTGTGTCTGTGTGTGTGTGTAAGGCGGTTTAGTTTAGTGTAGGCCTTCTGATGTAAGGAGAATCCATGTGTGTGTGTGTGTGTGTGTAAGGTGGTTTACTTTAGTGTAGTCCTTCTGATGTAAGGGGAGTGCAAGCAGTGTCATTAGCAGATCTGTGAAGGTGATTAAACCTTACTGAAGTTGGACCAAGGGCACACACACACACACACACACACACACACACACACACACACACACACACACACACACAGTTATCATTTGGGCTATGCTCAGGGACACCCTCACAGCCACAGACACCAGCAGGGGGCAAGAGTACAAAGAGGAGGAGAAGGAGATTCTTCTCTCTCTCTCTCTCTCTCTCTCACACACACACACACACACACACACAGACACAATAAGTGGATAAGTGAGTAAACTCTGAGTGCAGGAAGGTTCCATCCAATGTGCTCTTTTCTACGAGCAACATGAAGGATGATGGTCTCCCTTTCACCACTGACGTCAGATTGGATCTGGTCTGTGTGTGTGTGGTGTGGTGTGAGGATATCCACACAGATGTGGTGGGGTTGTGTGTGTGTGTGATATCCACACAGATGTGGTGGGGTTGTGTGTGTGTGGATATCCACACAGGTGTGGTGGGGTGGTGTGAGGATATCCACACAGGTGTGGTGGGGTTGTGTGTGTGTGTGATATCCACACAGGTGTGGTGGGGTTGTGTGTGTGTGGATATCCACACAGGTGTGGTGGGGTTGTGTGTGTGTGGATATCCACACAGGTGTGGTGGGGTGGTGTGAGGATATCCACACAGGTGTGGTGGGGTTGTGTGTGTGTGTGATATCCACACAGGTGTGGTGGGGTTGTGTGTGTGTGTGTGATATCCACACAGGTGTGGTGGGGTGGTGTGAGGATATAGTGTTGTGTGATCCACACAGGTGTGGTGTGGGGTATGTGTGTGTGTGTGTGATATCCACACAGGTGTGGTGGGGTTGTGTGTGTGGGATATCCACACAGGTGTGGTGGGGTTGTGTGGGATATCACACAGTTGTGGTGGGGTTGTGTGTGTGTGTGATATCCACAAAGGTGTGGTGGGGTTGTGTGTGGATATCCACACAGGTGTGGTGGGGTTTGTGTGGTGTGTGTGTGTGTGATATCCACACAGGTGTGGTGGGGTTGTGTGAGGATATCCACACAGGTGTGGTTCGGCCGAAGGCACAAAGCTCAAGGTGAAAATCATGAATGAAAATCAGTTATGAAAATCACTGTTCTCTTTATTTGAATAAATGGAATGTTCACGTTGGTCAAAGCAGAGTGATTACTTGCTGTAAAGAGTCACCCGTGGTATATTATGGGATATCCCCACTCCTAGTGACGCATAGAATGCTTCTTGTCGGATCAGAAATTGCTAAATAGTTCAACCCTAACTAATTGTTGGATAACATGTAACATGTAAGACACGACACACCTGCCCGCTTAGCTGACAATGTTACAGTGTGTGTGTGTGTGTGTGTGTGTGTGTCTTTGTGTGTGTGTGTTTGTAAAGCAAAGTTCACTCACAAGTCTTAATGTACTCATCACCACTGCAGAACAGAACAGAACCACAGACGTGCAGCAACGCCCCCCCCCCCCGCCCAACCACACACACACACACCCACACCCACACACACACACACACACACCAGTTCCAGTCATGCAGATTAAGGTACTACATCATGGGTGAAGCTCAGTCAGTGTCAGTGTCTCTATGATTCTGGGCCAGTGCAGGAGCTGTGTGTGATACTTTTAGGTGAGAATCTGTCAAAACTAGAAACAGGAGCAGGTCTCCCTTGAAGTTAGCGAAGTATGCTAATCCACAAGCATCAACTTTTTCTTCCTTTTTCCTGTGATGGTGATGATGATGAAGATGATGGTGATGATGATGACAAAGGGGCCAGTGAAGATGAGTTGTCTCTCTTCTCTACAATTTGCCGGAACAGGAAGATGAATGTTCAGTAATTTGATTTTCTCGTCTGATAACAGAAAACCTGATAAATTAACGGCTGCTGTTATGTTATTAAAAACCCATTTTTATGCTATTTCTCCCTGCATGTGTGTGTGTGCATGCGTGGGTGTGTGTGCATGCGTGCATGTGCGTGTGTGTGTGTGTGTGTGTGCATGCGTGCATGTGCGTGTGTGTGTGTGTGTGTGTGTGTGTGTGTGTGTGTGTGTGTGTGTGTGTGCATTGTGTGTGTTCTGCTTCCCGCAGAGAGTATTTCCCTTTTCTCCTCCATCCTCCCATTCCACCCACTGGCTCCTTTCCTGACCCCAATGACACACACACACACACACACACACACACACGCAATGTAAATGTACACACACACACTGACATTCACATACATTCATGTGCACACGTTTACTAGGGATGTAAAAATGAATTGTCAATCAGATAAATTTAGATATGACGATATGTGAAGATTCAAATGAAGTGAGATTAATAATTCATTGCAATATGTTTTTCTCATTGTCAAAGTGCAAATCAATTCATTTCTATGTTTATTTCTGTGTGTGTGTGTGTATGTGTGTGTGTGTGTGGTTGTAATGACTGAGACTGTGCATTTGCAGATTGTATGTACATATTTACTTCAAGTGTAAACTTCAAGTTCAACATTTTTAGCTTGAACATGAGGTTCACAAATTCAACTCAACAAGTCAGATTCAACATCACAACAGATTGTAATACCTGTAAGTAAAGTGCAAGTAACATAATAAATAAAACCTGTTCTAGTTCAAGTAATATTGAACAATTCAAAAATCAATGTAACCAACAGAAAGAACCAGAGCAGTGCAATCAGTAGCACAGGGAGTGGTCTATTTGGCTTCTAGATGGAGTTAGTTTTGCACAAGCTTCTTTGCTACATTTGTTTATTTAGCTTAGTTTACTTGGCATTAGTGTTCAGAGTGTGTGTGAGTATTTGTGTGTATGTTAGTCCCATGTCCCAGAGCCGTTTCAGGAACACACTGCAGGTCAAGAGTGTTCAGAGTGTGTGTGAATATTTGTGTGTATGTTAATCCCATGTCCCAGAGCCGTTTCAGGAACACACTGCAGGTCAAGCTCTGTACTGAGTTTTCCCCAAGTAGTACACTGCTCTGCAGTGCACTGGGTGTTTGAGTGTGTCCGTCTCCGTAAGATTATGCACCGCAGGCGTGCAGACAGACACTCTGAGTACAGGAGTGACTCTGAGTATAGGAGTGACTCTGAGTATGGGAGTGACTCTGAGTATGGGAGTGACTCTGAGTATAGGAGTGACTCTGAGTATGGGAGTGACTCTGAGTATGGGAGTGACTCTGAGTATAGGAGTGACTCTGAGTATGGGAGTGACTCTGAGTATGGGAGTGACTCTGAGTATAGGAGTGACTCTGAGTATGGGAGTGACTCTGAGTATGGGAGTGACTCTGAGTATGGGAGTGACTCTGAGTATAGGAGTGACTCTGAGTATGGG
>PYXC01000907.1:300000-302500 GCA_015244755.2 Tenualosa ilisha
ATGTCTACTCTTTGTGTCCTTTAACTAGACATGTCCCCTCCACATTTATGTCTACTCTTTGTGTCCTTTAACTAGACATGTCCCCTCCACATTTATGTCTACTCTTTGTGTCCTTTAACTAGACATGTCCCCTCCACATGTATCTCTACTCTTTGTTTTACATTTACATTTATGCATTTAGCAGACGCTTTTATCCAAAGCGACTTACAACTCATCAACTATCAATTGTTCCGGGCCAGTCTCCCCTAGAGCAACTTAGGGTTAAGTGCCTTGCTCAAGGGCACAACGGTGGCAGCCGGGATTCGAACCCACAACTTTTCAGGCTACTTACACGCTAGCCAGGTTCCTTAACCACTACGCTACCACCATCCCCTTTGTGTCAGATAAGCAGTATGCTCGTATCAGCATGACAGCATAAGCCAAAATGAAGTACGCTTGTGTAAGTATGACAACGTAAGGGAGATTAGTTGACATGTGATATAACCTATTGTATATGTTTAGGTGTGATATAACCTATTGTATATATTAAGGTGTGATATAACTTATTGTATATATTGAGGTGTGATATAACCTATTGTATATATTGAGGTGTGATATATTGTATATATTGAGGTGTGATATAACCTATTGTATATATTGAGGTGTGATATATTGTATATATTGAGGTGTGATATAACCTATTGTATATATTGAGGTGTGATATAACGTATTGTATATATTGAGGTGTGATATATATTGTATATATTGAGGTGTGATATAACCTATTGTATATATTGAGGTGATATAACCTATTGTATATGTTGAGGTGTGATATAACCTATGTTGTACTATCAGAATTCTCTTGGAAATCTAGTTTAAAGGCTGACTAACTCCGTTGGATTGCCTTAAAACACTTCAGTTCTAAAATAGTCTTCTATGGTCTTTTATATTGCATAGTGTGATTAAATTCATGGCCATGTAGCAAAGAACTCACACACACACACACACTCACACACACAGATGCACACATACACACACACAGATGCACACATACACACACACAGATGCACACACACACAAACAGCCCATAGCTGATTAGAGAGATGACAGGAGGTCTGTGAGTCGCAGCATCTGTTCAAAATGAACTATATGATCTCTAAAAACCCGGCAAGGGCCACATAAAACACAAACAGACTCCAATTAGCATCACACACACACACACATTCAAACACACAGGCTGGCCACTCATTCTTATTTGCAGACATGCTGTGTGTAGGAAACTCTGATCTGTGGCCTCTGTGGATCTGAGATCTCTTTGCAAAAAGGTCTCTCAAGATTCAAGATCCTTTACTCATCCTATGATTCATGTGGACCCCAACCGCCCCCACAGGACTGCACATTCATTCGAAAGACAGAACACCTTCATTTAGATGCTCACTGCTCTGTTCCTGCATCTGGTGCTGTAAATGTCCTTCAGGGATGAGAGACAGGACCTGGAGCAACGTCCTGCGGTCCGGACCACCCTGTGCATGTCCTTCAGGGATGAGAGACAGGACCTGGAGCAATGTCCTGCGGCCTGGACCACCCTGTCGAGGCCTCTGCGGTCCTGTGTAGACCTCCTGCATCAGAGGTGTCCATAGGATTACTAACACTGTGTACAGCCCATGTAGTTTGCCATGGGAGAATTCAGCTGGACTGCGTACACACTCACAGACACAAACAATGTCAGTTTCGCAAACTCCTACAAAGAAACAGAAAGAGAGGGAGAGAGGGAAAGTGTGTGTGTGTGTGTGTGTGTGTGTGTGTGTGTGTGTGTATGCCTTCTCCCCATTTGAGATTTTAAATTAAAAATGCATCCTTCAAGCCTGTAGGTGCAAGTTAATTTTTAATATGTTTACTGCTCTACTACACCAACACCAAATGCTGAGTCTGTGTGTGTGTGTGTGTGTGTGTGTGTGTGTGTGTGTGTGTGTGTGTGATAGAGACAGGGAAAGACAGAGGGAGGCGTGTTTCTCCCAGTTGTCAGGTGTCTGGATGCTGTGGGGAACTTTGCAGTGTGTGTGTGCGTGTGTCAGTATGTGTGTGCATGTGTGTACACTCATGTTTGTGTGTGTCAGTGTGTGTGTGCATGTGTGTACACTCATGTTTGTGTGTGTCAGTGTGTGTGTGTGCAGGTGTGTAAACTCATGTTTGTGTGTGTCAGTGTGTGTGTGCGTGTGTGTACACTCATGTTTGTGTGTGTCAGTGTGTGTGTGTGCATGTGTGTACACTCATGTTTGTGTGTGTCAGTGTGTGTGGGTGTGTGTGTGTGTGTGTGTGTGTAACTCATGTCTGTCTGTGTGTGTACAACGTGTGTGTCAGAATTGGACTGCTGGAGGGGTTATTGTACTGTGGTCTACTTTGGTAGGCAAGAAAGTTCTCTTTTTCTTTTCATTTCTCTTGTGTTAGGGGATTAGGAGACTACAGTACAGTTAGGGGATTAGGAGACTACAGTACAGTTAGGGGATTAGGAGACTACAGT
>PYXC01000907.1:320000-322500 GCA_015244755.2 Tenualosa ilisha
ATGGGGCACATAGTGAACTAACATTGACTGAATGGGGCACATAGTGAACTAACATTAACTGAATGTTGCACATAGTGAACTAACACTGACTGAATGGGGCACATAGTGAACTAACATTAACTGAATGTTGCACAAAGTGAACTAACATTAACTGAATGGGGCACATAGTGAGCTAACACTGACTAAATGGGGCACATAGTGAACTAACATTGACTGAATGGGACACATAGTGAACTAACATTAACTGAATGTTGCACATAGTGAACTAACATTAACTGAATGGGGCACATAGTGAACTAACATTGACTGAATGGGACACATAGTGAACTAACATTAACTGAATGGGACACATAGTGAGCTAACATTAACTGAATGTTGCACATAGTGAACTAACATTAACTGAATGGGGCATATAGTGAGCTAACACTGACTAAATGGGGCACATAGTGAGCTAACACTGACTAAATGGGGCACATAGTGAACTAACATTGACTGAATGGGACACATAGTGAACTAACATTAACTGAATGGGCCACATAGTGAACTAACATTAACTGAATGGGCCACATAGTGAGCTAACACTGACTAAATGGGGCACATAGTGAACTAACACTGACTGAATGGGGCACATAGTGAACTAACATTAACTGAATGTTGCACAAAGTGAACTAACATTAACTGAATGGGGCACATAGTGAGCTAACACTGACTAAATGGGGCACATAGTGAACTAACATTGACTGAATGGGACACATAGTGAACTAACATTAACTGAATGTTGCACATAGTGAACTAACATTAACTGAATGGGGCACATAGTGAGCTAACATTAACTGAATGTTGCACATAGTGAACTAACATTAACTGAATGGGGCACATAGTGAGCTAACACTGACTAAATGGGGCACATAGTGAACTAACACTGACTAAATGGGGCACATAGTGAACTAACACTGACTAAATGGGGCACATAGTGAGCTAACACTGACTAAATGGGGCACATAGTGAACTAACACTGACTAAATGGGGCACATAGTGAACTAACATTAACTGAATGGGACACATAGTGAACTAACATTAACTGAATGGGACACATAGTGAGCTAACACTGACTAAATGGGGCACATAGTGAACTAACATTGACTGAATGGGACACATAGTGAACTAACATTAACTAAATGGGGCACATAGTGAACTAACATTGACTGAATGGGACACATAGTGAACTAACATTAACTGAATGGGACACATAGTGAGCTAACATTAACTGAATGTTGCACATAGTGAACTAACATTAACTGAATGGGACACATAGTGAGCTAACACTGACTAAATGGGGCACATAGTGAACTAACACTGACTAAATGGGGCACATAGTGAGCTAACATTGACTGAATGGGACACATAGTGAACTAACATTAACTGAATGGGCCACATAGTGAACTAACATTAACTGAATGTTGCACATAGTGAACTAACATTAACTGAATGGGGCACATAGTGAACTAACATTAACTGAATGGGGCACATAGTGAACTAACATTAACTGAATGTTGCACATAGTGAACTAACATTAACTGAATGGGGCACATAGTGAACTAACATTGACTGAATGGGACACATAGTGAACTAACATTAACTGAATGGGCCACATAGTGAACTAACACTGACTGAATGGGGCACATAGTGAACTAACATTAACTGAATGTTGCACATAGTGAACTAACATTAACTGAATGGGGCACATAGTGAACTAACATTGACTGAATGGGGCACATAGTGAACTAACATTGACTGAATGGGGCACATAGTGAACTAACATTAACTGAATGGGCCACATAGTGAGCTAACACTGACTAAATGGGGCACATAGTGAACTAACATTGACTGAATGGGACACATAGTGAACTAACATTAACTAAATGGGGCACATAGTGAACTAACATTGACTGAATGGGACACATAGTGAACTAACATTAACTGAATGGGACACATAGTGAGCTAACATTAACTGAATGTTGCACATAGTGAACTAACATTAACTGAATGGGACACATAGTGAGCTAACATTAACTGAATGTTGCACATAGTGAACTAACATTAACTGAATGGGGCACATAGTGAGCTAACACTGACTAAATGGGGCACATAGTGAACTAACACTGACTAAATGGGGCACATAGTGAGCTAACATTGACTGAATGGGACACATAGTGAACTAACATTAACTGAATGGGCCACATAGTGAACTAACATTAACTGAATGTTGCACATAGTGAACTAACATTAACTGAATGGGCCACATAGTGAACTAACATTAACTGAATGTTGCACATAGTGAACTAACATTAACTGAATGGGGCACATAGTGAACTAACATTGACTGAATGGGACACATAGTGAACTAACATTAACTGAATGGGGCACATAGTGAACTAACATTAACTGAATGTTGCACATAGTGAACTAACATTAACTGAATGGGGCACATAGTGAACTA
>PYXC01000907.1:340000-342500 GCA_015244755.2 Tenualosa ilisha
TCTCAATGTCATGCTCAAGTTCTCAAGGGTTTTGGGGTGTCCTGCTGTCAGAATCTGAAGTGTGTGAGGTGTGTGTGTGTGAGGTGTGAGGGTCTGGTTTCACCCTTACTGAGCCCTTTCCCACATCACATGCAGACTTTGCTAAAGGGAATTACCCACAGTTCATAGCGTTGAGACATGAAACACCGGCTAAGCATGAGAGCGTTAAAAAGGCATGTGTAACTGTGACTGTGTGGCTTTTGTGTTGTTAATTGAACAATTTGTCAGGTGAGTTAATTAAGTCTGTGAGGGCTCAGTTCTCTCTCTCTCTCTCTCTCTCTCTCCGTCTCTCTTTCTCTCTGTCTCTTTCTCTCTCTCTCTCACACACACAGACACACACACACACACGCATGCACAGACACACACACATATGCACACAGACACACACACACATATGCACACAGACACACACACACACACACACATGCACACAGACACAGTATAAAGACAGCTGTACAGTGAATCACTTCCCTAAGCAGAATGATTATTACATTTACTGTAATTCAAACATTAACAGGATGTGGAACAACACACACACATACACACATGCACACACAAACACACACATACACACATTTAAATAACTTAGTTTGGATCTTAACACACAATAAGAGATACAGATCCAACCACTGGTTAGAAGCATGTCACAGAATGGCATGGGTCTGATCAAACATGGTGTTATGCACAGCTCATCATTAACCGTTTATGGACACCTTCATCTTCAGATGGGCAAACTACCAACTATAGCAGAGATGGAGCAATTCACACACACGCACACACACACACATAATGTAAACCACCACTCAAATACCCGCAAATATCCAAAACACACAGTGCTCAGGAGTCAACACTGGCCATTCCACGCCAAACCACCAGAATATTTAGGATCCCTTCTGTCTGGATACTTTAATCATTTAGAAGAGGGTCACGTAAGGATCGCAAGTTATTTGGAATGGAGTGACCCTGTGTGTGTGTGTGTGTGTGTGTGTGTGTGTGTGTGTCACACTGCAAGCCTGCACAGATGTTAATTGTAAGCTGGAGGTTGGTGTAGCACTATGAGTCATGTGACTGTGCCGGGGGATAAAAACACTCTGCAGTCTGCTCCTCTGTGGCCACTAGCCGTGGCGCTAGCCTGCTATATAAATTATCACAGCACTGCGCTACTCTGTGGCCACTAGCCGTGGCGCTAGCCTGCTATATAAATTATCACAGCACTGCGCTACTCTGTGGCCACTAGCCGTGGCTGCTAGCCTGCTATATAAATTATCACAGCACTGCGCTACTCTGTGGCCGCTAGCCATGGCTGCTAGCCTGCTATATAAATTATCACAGCACTGCGCTACTCTGTGGCCGCTAGCCATGGCTGCTAGCCTGCTATATAAATTATCACAGCACTGCGCTACTCTGTGGCCACTAGCCGTGGCTGCTAGCCTGCTATATAAATTATCACAGCACTGCGCTACTCTGTGGCTGCTAGCCGTGGCGCTAGCCTGCTCTATAAATTAGCCCACTAAAGTGCTTAAATTGCAGCTCTAGCTCAGTGCTAATGCAAGGCTAACATTAGCATCCAACCATCCCTAGCTAAGACCCTGGTGATGCCCTTTGCTGAATGCCACTAAAATACAGCTGTCATTACTGCTGTTAACTGCCTTTATGTTCATATTTATCCAAGTTGATGAAATGATGAAACACAAGAATGCACATTTTAGATTGTGTGTGTGTGTGTGACTGTTAATGTGCATGCGTGTGTGTGTGTGTGTGTGAGTGTGACTGTTAATGTGCATGCGCGTGTGTGTGTGAGTGTGTGTGTGTGTGTGTGTGTGTGTGACTGTTAATGTGCATGTGTGTGTGTTTGTGTGTGTGTGTGTGTGTGTGTGTGGAGTAGCACTCTCATGTGCCTAAAAAGACGATCTCTCTCTTTCTCTTTTCCTTTTTCATTTTCATTTTCATTCCTCCCTCTCCTTCTCTCCATCCATCCCTCTCTCCACACCTACCATCCTTCTCTCCATCCATCCCTCTCTCCACACCTACCATCCTTCTCTCCATCCATCCCTCTCTCCACACCTACCATCCTTCCACATCCATCCCTCTGTCCACACCTACCATCCTTCTCTCCATCCATCCCTCTCTCCACACCTACCATCCTTCTCTCCATCCATCCCTCTCTCCACACCTACCATCCTTCCACATCCATCCCTCTGTCCACACCTACCATCCTTCTCTCCATCCATCCCTCTCTCCACACCTACCATCCTTCCACACTTCCTCTCATAGTTGCTGCTGTTTGCTTTGAATTATTCACACACACACACACACACACACGAGGAATAACCTCTCTCTATCCATCCTATAATGTCTGCATCACTTCACTACTGTCCTTCTCTCTCTCTCTCACACACACACACACACACGCAGGAGAGAAATAACCTGTCTCTATTTATCCTGCTGCATCTCCCTCCCT
>PYXC01000907.1:350000-355000 GCA_015244755.2 Tenualosa ilisha
GAACATTCAAGCTACAACACAATGAAAGAAACTAGCAAAGAGTGCATATTGCTGACATAAAAACTGCACTATTTTAAGTTGAAAGTGCAATAGTGTAATAAAGTGCCGTATAAAAGAGAAATGAAGTATAAGAGGTTAAGTACATTCTCAAAATGTACGCCAGGAGATATTCCTGGAAGAGCTGGGTCTTCAAGAGTTTCTTGAAGGTGGAGAGGGGATCAGTTGATCTCGTAGCACTTGGAAGGTCATTCCACCAGCGTGGAACCAAACATGAGAGGAGTCTGGATTGACCTGCGCAAGGTGTTGGCCGTGCTAGATAACGTTCCTTAGAGGAGCGAAGTGGTCGGCGGGTGACATAGGGTTTTAGGAGAGTATTCAGGTAGATGGGAGCAGAACCATCAATCGCCCTGCAGGCCACCATAAGTGCCTTGAACACACAGTGGGCCAAGATACTTTCATTTCAGATTCACATGTCCATCAAATGTTCTTATCTCTCACTCTTTTCATGATGTCAGGTTAGATGTGTGTGAAGTTGTGTGGATATGTGTGTGTTTGCTGAAATATTTGCTTGTCAAGTATGTGTGTGTGTTGTAATTGAACTAGAACCTTAAGGATAGAAGTTCCCATTGATTTTGTGTGTGTGTGTGTGTGTGTGGGAGATCTGTGTGTGATCTAATCGATGGCGGGAGATAAAGTGTTGGTCGATGACTGATGCACATCTCTGTGGTGACCCAATGCGTGGTCGTTACGGTGACCCTGTGCGCGGTCGTCATGGCGACCTGATCTATGGTCGTCAGGGTGACCTGGTATAGCGTTGTGGTGTAAACCTGATGAATGGTTGTCACGGTGACCTCTCCTCCCTGCGCTGAAGACAGACACTGAGGATGGGCATCACATTTCCTCTACTCGGCAATCAGTGTGTGTGTGTGTGTGTGTGTGTGTGTGTGTGTCTCTGCCATAGCATAAATTACACTTTTTCAGTTGTGCTCATATGGTTATATGATTAAACTCAAATGTTAGATGATCATCAGTGCCAAAATACATTGGAAAAAATGGTGATTCATTTTTTGATAGTCGTTTATTTCCTGTGTCTGATCAGTCTATACAGCAACTCAATATGAATAAAAACAGCCACCAGTACAGCATTATGGCACGAGAGAGAGCAGAGACACTCACTCAGTACAACATGTTTCCACATGACATTTATGCATTGAACTTTGATTGACAGAAACTCACAAAAAGAGGATTAGAAAGAACACCACTAGGGGGCTTACAGAGGGAGAGAGCGCAGGAGTGGAGGTAAGAGCAGAATGCAGTAGAGGTGTGTATGTGTGTGTGTGTGTCAGGGTCTGTTCTAGACAGACGGCCTCTGATGATGTCTGTGTCATGTGCAGATGCTCCCTAAAGACTACTTCTCCTATCATAAGCTTGACTCCTGCAGCGAGGAGAATGGAAAGGAGAGAACTGCAGGGAGACTGAAGTCCTGAGTAGGTGTGATATCTGTGCTGTGCTGCATGTATTCATTTCACCAAAGGGTGCTGAACTGTTGCTCCAGGCAGGTCCAATAGAGGCCATTCTGTTCCCCTTTAAAAGTCCAATAGAGGCCATTCTGTTCCCCTTTAAACGTCCAAGAGGCCATTCTGTTCCCCTTTAAACGTCCAAGTTCAAAGAAAGTGACAAATGAATGAAACCAACTCCACACGTCTCGGGTAAACACAGCAGATAGGGCAGCAGGTCAGAAATAGTTTAGCATGTGTGCGTGTGTGTGTGTGTGTGTGTGTGTGTGTGTGTGTGTGTGTGTGTGTGTGTGTGTGTGTGTGAGTGTGTGTGTGGTTTAGCATAGCTTAAAGCCAGCCAGTGGAGTTGGGATTGGGCTAAATTAAAGCACAGATATGCAGTGACACACACACACACAAACACACACACACACACACACACACATATACACAAATCCGGCTGACTGACTGATTAGAACACACAGAGAGCTGGTAGTGTGGTGTTTACCATCTCTTGTAAGATTCCATCAGTAGCGCTATGAGTGCAGTCAATGTTTTTATCCCAATAGTGCACTCATCCCTCTCTCCTCTCCTCTATCATTTTAGCTCTCCTCTCCCCTCTCTCTCTCCTGCTCTGTTATTCTACCTTTCTAGTCTCCTCTCTCCCTTCTACTCTCATTCTCTCTCTTCTCTCCTATTCTACTTCTCCTCTCCTCTCTCTTCTCACTCATTCTATCTCTCCTGTCTCCTCTCTCCCTCTTCACTCTTAAGGGTTGTTCACACATGATACTGGCTCATCGCTTTTTAGCTTGTGGGCTCCTTTCCCAGGTTTCTACCTGTTCACTAGTCACTCCTTTCCCAGGTTTCTACCTGTTCACTAGTCACTCCTTTCCCAGGTTTCTACCTGTTCACTAGTCACTCCTAACCCAGGTTTCTACCTGTTCACTAGTCACTCCTTTCCCAGGTTTCTACCTGTTCACTAGTCACTCCTTACCCAGGTTTCTATCTGTTCACTAGTCACTCCTTTCCCAGGTTTCTACCTGTTCACTAGTCACTCCTAACCCAGGTTTCTACCTGTTCACTAGTCACTCCTTTCCCAGGTTTCTACCTGTTCACTAGTCACTCCTTACCCAGGTTTCTATCTGTTCACTAGTCACTCCTTTCCCAGGTTTCTACCTGTTCACTAGTCACTCCTTACCCAGGTTTCTATCTGTTCACTAGTCACTCCTTTCCCAGGTTTCTACCTGTTCACTAGTCACTCCTTTCCCAGGTTTATATCTGTTCACTAGTCACTCCTTTCCCAGGTTTCTATCTGTTCACTAGTCACTCCTTTCCCAGGTTTCTACCTGTTCACTAGTCACTCCTTTCCCAGGTTTCTATCTGTTCACTAGTCACTCCTTTCCCAGGTTTCTATCTGTTCACTAGTCACTCCTTTCCCAGGTTTCTACCTGTTCACTAGTCACTCCTAACCCAGGTTTCTACCTGTTCACTAGTCACTCCTTTCCCAGGTTTCTACCTGTTCACTAGTCACTCCTTTCCCAGGTTTCTATCTGTTCACTAGTCACTCCTTTCCCAGGTTTCTATCTGTTTACTAGTCACTCCTTTCCCAGGTTTCTACCTGTTCACTAGTCACTCCTTTCCCAGGTTTCTACCTGTTCACTAGTCACTCCTTTCCCAGGTTTATATCTGTTCACTAGTCACTCCTTTCCCAGGTTTATATCTGTTCACTAGTCACTCCTTTCCCAGGTTTCTATCTGTTCACTAGTCACTCCTTTCCCAGGTTTCTACCTGTTCACTAGTCACTCCTTTCCCAGGTTTCTATCTGTTTACTAGTCACTGCTAACCCAGGTTTAACGCTCTCTGCTTTCCCTTCACCCATCTCTATCCTCTTCTCTCTTTCCATCCCTTCTCCTCTCTCCCTCCTCTCTCATCCTCATCCTTCCCTCTTCCCCCCTTCCCTTCCTCCTCCTCTCTCCTCCTTCACTCTCTCCCTGCTCTATTTTCAGCTCCTGAGTTGTGTAATATTTTGGCTGCTGGTGTCTCCTCTCCTTTTTTTCTCTCACCTTTGTTGCCGTCCTTTCCTCTCTCTCTCTCCATCTGTCCACCACCTTTCTCTCCCTCTCCCTCTCTCTGTCCATCTTTTTTTCTTTCTGCTACCTCCAACAGTCTAGTCACTTCCTTTCTCTCTCTCCCTCCCTCTGCCAGACTGCAGAAAAGTCTCCTATTTCTCTTTCTCTCTCAGCTCCCTCTCTCTTCTCTTTCTCTCAGCTCCCTCGCTTTTTTTCTCCCTTTCTCTCACCTCCCTCTCTTTTTCTTTTTCTCTCACCTCCCTCTCTTTTTCTCTCTTTCTCTCACTGCCTTCTCTCTTTTCTACAACTCCAGCTGAGTGTGAAACATCTCTCTTTCCCTCCCCCTCTAAAGCCTCAGTCTTTCTCTCTCTGAATATGATTGGCAGAATGTAAAGTCCCCTTTCCCTCTCTTCATCCCTCTCTCTCTCTGTATGACTGGCAGATGTAAAGTCTCTCTTTCTCCTTTTCTCTCTCTCTCTGTATGACTCGCATAATGTAAAGTCTCTCTCTCTCTGTCTCTCTGCCCCTCTCTCCCTCTCTCTCTCTGTATGACTCACAGAATGTAAAGTCTCTCTCTCTCTCTCTCTCTCTCTCTGCCCCTCTCTCCCTCTCTCCCTCTCTCTCTCTCTGTGTGATTGGCAGCATGTAAAGTCTCTCTCTCTCTCTCTCTCTGCCCCTCTCTCTCTCTCTCTCTCCCTCTCTCTCTCTGTGTGATTGGCAGCATGTAAAGTCTCTCTCTCTCTCTCTCTCTGCCCCTCTCTCCCTCTTTCCCTCTCTCTCTCTCTGTGATTGGCAGCATGTAAAGTCTCTCTGTGTGTCGTTGGGTGACTGGGACAGAGTTGAATGGCTCTGGAGGGAGAGAGAGCAGCTTTGAATGAGATGCAGATGACTCTGCCGGGCCTATCGACATCTCCACAAATCATTTACCATACGCCCCCTCCTCCCCCTGATCATCTCCTCTCCTTCTCTTTTTCTCCTCCCCCTCCTTCTCCATCTCTTGGCCTCTAGTGTGTGTCTCTGACCGTATCACACACATACGGTACAATCATTAACCACAACTAGAGATGCAATGGTCCAGTGTGCCCACGGTTCTGTGTGTATCAGGGTTCCAGATCCACGGTTCTGATCAAACGGTTGGTCAAAGGCAAAAGATCTGACATGGCTTCACTCTCGCTAGCTTCAGGAAATACGTGGTCACAAAACAGAGGTCTAGAATAGAAGTAGATAAGTGAGATATTAGCCTATGCTTTTTCTCCCTGCTGCATGAGATGGGCATTGCAGAGAAATTTGAATAGGCTATAGTAGGTTACTGGATGTTAACATGGCCTGCAAGACATCCAAACCTGCAGAAATTAATCAATATTAATACTGTGCATGTCCCTCTCCATCTCACTGTCACCCACTACTGTCACCTGTTCTAATTTGCGTGATTTGC
>PYXC01000907.1:362500-368863 GCA_015244755.2 Tenualosa ilisha
GACTGAAGGTGTGAGTCGGACAGGACAAGTGATTGAGAGAGTACTGCAGCTGCTGTCTGAGAGGGACGCAGCAGTGTGTGTGTGTGTGTGTGTGTGTGTGTGTGTGTGTGTCTGTGAGTGTGTGTGTGACGAGTGAGAACGTTGGAGGACTGAGAGGTTGCTGCTGCTGCTGTCACTGTTTGAGAGGGACAAAGCAGTGTGTGTGTGTGTGTGTGTGTGTCAATGTGTGTGTGTGTGTGTGTGTGTCTGTGAGTGTGTGTGTGACGAGTGAGAACGTTGGAGGATTGAGAGGTTGCTGCTGCTGCTGTCACTGTTTGAGAGAGACAACGCTGTGTGTGTGTGTGTGTGTGTGCGCGAGTGTGTGAGTGTGTGTGTGTCAATGTGTGTGTGTGTGTGTGCATGTGTGTGTGTGTGTGTGTCGATGTGTGTGTGTGTGTGTGTGTGTGTCGATGTGTGTGCATGTGTGTGTGTATGTGTGTGCATGTGTGTGTGTGTGTGTGTCGATGTGTGTGTGTGTGCATGTGTGTGTGTCTGTGTGTGCGTGTGTGTGTCGATGTGTGTGTGTGTGTCTGTGTGTGTGTGTGTGTGAGTGTGTGTCAATGTGTGTGTGTGCATGTGTGTCGATGTGTTTGTGTGTGTGCGTGTGTCGATGTGTGTGTGTGTATGTGTGTGTGTGTGTCGATGTGTGTGCATGTGTGTGTGTATGTGTGTGCGTGTGCATGTGCGTGTGTGTGTGTCAATGTGTGTGTGTGTGTGTGTGTATGTGACGATGTGTGTGTGTGTGTATGATGAGTGAGAAGGTTGAGAGTATTGAGAGACTCCTTCTGCTTTGTCTCTTCACACATCACTGGCAGAGTACTCCCATACTCTCTCATACACACACACACACACACACACACAAAGACAAAGACACACACATGCACTCACACACATACACATATACACACATGCCCTCACACACACACACACACACACACACACACACACACATGCACTCACACTCACACACACACACACACACACACACGCACTCACACACATACACATATACACACACACACACAATGACACATACATGCACTCACACACATACACATATACACACATGCCCTCACACACACACACACACACACATGCACTCACACTCACTCACACACACACACACATGCACTCTCACACACATACATGCACACACAAAAAAAGGCAGAAGAGGGGAAGAACAAGTCAAAGAGCTGTGCCAAAGAGCTGTGCCAATAACAAAAATAACAACAAAAGAGTGACAGGTTGGCCCTGGCTGAGAACACATGCCTACAGAGAGTGTGTGTGTGTGTGTGTGTGTGTGTGTGTGTGTGTGTCTACAACTTTACAGTGAACAGATTTAAAGAAAGATAACAAAATCTACAGTAAATAGCCTGTATGATACACCAGGAGGCTTAGAGCTGCCCAGAGAGAGACACTGTAAATACAGAATTAACATTCGAGCAACAGATGGACCCTCACTGACAACACAGGTCTGCAGCTTTAACACAAGAAAACAGCTTGAAATAAAGGTGAAAACAAGGCAAGATGAAAACAAAATAACATTTTTATAAATATGCGTATAGTTTTGACTTAAATGTGTAATTTTGCAAACAATTTATTATGCAATATTTTGTAAATTGGGTGTGATGTTTGGATAATTCTGGAAAATATTTGGAAGAAAGGAGTCCTGTTTTCAAAATTGTGTGTAAACAAATGAAAAAAACTGTAATAGCCGATTTGATAAACCAATTGGCATACACACAGAGCTGTGCAAATAAGAACAAAGTAGCCTGTTTGTAAATACAGAACTGCACAAAGAGCCAAAACATGAAATTTACAGAGGATAAATTCCCCATAATAAATGTAAATGTTTCCACTGCAAATATCAGCATAAGCTTAGGGTGATAATAATGAGGTAGGCTACGTGGAGTATCTTACGTATGTTAAACTTACACAACTCTTACCAGTTCCGTGCTGATAAAACTGTCCAATCCAGGGTTTTAGTCTTCAGGGATGCCCTATAACAGATTACAATATTGCCACTGCAACTAAAAACTTTCTCTGAAGGAGAGCTGGTGGTTAAAAACTCACTCTGAAGGAGAGCTGGTGGTTAAAAACTCACTCTGAAGGAGAGCTGGTGGTTAAAAACTCACTCTGAAGGAGAGCTGCTGGTTAAAAACTCACTCTGAAGGAGAGCTGCTGGTTGGTACGATGAGATATCTCATTGCAAAGTGGCTAAGTGCGGGATAGACTGTCTCATGTTCCCTCCAGCTGCACAGACGGTTTGTATCACTCTCTACCCTGGCTGACAGTAAACAGCTTATAAGCTCATTTTCAATCTTTTCATGCTGTGTCAGTGTGTTACTGCTGCTCGCTCTGCTCCATTTGAAATATCTGACCAGTGACCAGTGACCAGTGACGACTTCTCTTTTGCTGTTGGTGGTGTCATTGTTGCCTCTTGGTCTGCAGACAGCAAAGCTGTGGTAGTCTCACAGAGTTAAAATTAGGGTTAGCAAAGCTGTGGTAGTCTCACAGAGTTAAAATTAGGGTTAGCAAAGCTGAGGTAGTCTCACAGAGTTGCAATTAGGGTTAGCAAAGCTGTGGTAGTCTCACTGAGTTGCAATTAGGGTTAGCAAAGCTGGGGTAGTCTCACAGGGTTGAGTTTGAGTTAGCAAAGCTGGGGTAGTCTAACAGAGTTACAATTAGGGTTAGCAAAGCTGGGGTAGGCTCACAGGGTTGAGTTAGGGTTAGCAAAGCTGTGGAATGCTCACAGGGTTAGGGTTTGGGTTACAGCTACAACTACAGCTTGGATTCCCAACTCATCAGTTGATCACAGAGTCCACGCTGGGGAGCAAGGCAGCTGATGACTGAAAAAATCTTTGAGCAGGAGGTGGCCATAACAGTCCTTTCCACACACAAAAAGACATCGAAGAACTGGAGACGATCCAGGAGGCCCTAAAACCCCTCCAGGACTTCACAGATCTTCTGTCAGGGGAGGACCATGTGGCACTTTCCTATGTGAGGCCTGTCCTTCATCTTTTCAGTGTTATTGTGTTGTAACTCTGACGTGTGTTGAAATGTTTTAACTGTGATGTGTATGTCTGTGTTGAAGGTGTAGGGTGTTTTTGTGTTGTAACTCAGACATGTGTATGTCTGTGTTGAAGGTGTAGGGTGTCATTGTGTTGTAACGCTGACGTGTGTGTCTGTATTGTAGCTGTGACAGGAGCGTTTTGCACCATGATGGATCGTCTCCGGGACAGATGCAGCAGATTCCTCCTTCCAGCACCCACTTCTCAGACTTCAAGAACTCTCAAGGGACTCTTTTGGTTTACTCCTTAATTAGATTTCACCTCGTTAGTGTGAGCGTGAGACAGACAGAGTGACAGCTGAGATCTATATCACATTAGCTTATTTGTGAAGCACTTCTCACCAGCCTAGTGGTTCAGAGACAGACAAGGATATAGGGAGATATATATAGAGATGGAGAGATAGATAGATAGATGGTTAGATAAATAGATAGATGAACTCAGTATGGGAGATAATGGACCTTTATCTCGTCACAAATGATTGTACATGGAAACTTGCTTCCAAAAAAAACTGTGAAATTGATGAATTTTTGTTTCTCAATAGGTGGCACTGCACTACAGAAGGGTGGTTGAGGGTTCATTGGATATGTATCCTTGAGACCTATGTAAAATTAGTCCTATGTAACCGCAGTAAAATTCCATTGGCCAAAGCACTCCAGTTCTTGCAGGGGCACCAGCATGGGGGGGCTGTTTCCTGGGACCAAAATAGCTTAGGCAGAATTTTTTTTTCTCACCCAATAGGTGGCGCTACACCACACATGGGTGGTTGAGGTGTTGTCATATGCACCTTCTTGAGACCCATGTAAACTACAGTTTTGTCCGCTAGGGCACTACAGTTCAGGATTTGTGCCATTTTTTCTCTACAGGTGGTGGTACACAACCGCCAACAGGTGTCGCTAGCCAGCACAGGTGGGGAGCAGTCTCTGGGAACAAAACCACCAACAGGTGTCGCTAGCCAGCACAGGTGGGGAGCAGTCTCTGGGGTCAAAACCACCAGGTGTCGCTAGCCAGCACAGGTGGGGAGCAGTCTCTGGGGACAAAACCACCACCAGGTGTCGCTAGCCAGCACAGGTGGGGAGCAGTCTCTGGGGTCAAAACCACCAACAGGTGTCGCTAGCCAGCACAGGTGGGGAGCAGTCTCTGGGGACAAAACCACCACCAGGTGTCGCCAGTCAGCACAGGTGGGGAGCAGTCTCTGGGGACAAAACCACCAGGTGTTGCCAGTCAGCACAGGTGGGGAGCAGTCTCTGGGAACAAAACCACCAGGTGTCGGCAGTCAGCACAGGTGGGGAGCAGTCTCTGGGGTCAAAACTTTACTACACACTATGGACCCATTAGGGCTACTGCCCACCTAGTGTTTCAGTGTCCTAAGAATCACTGACAAATCTTGTAGACTCCTGGAGACATACGTACCACCCAAAATCCAAATTCAGGTGGTACGGTTCTAGAGTTATTGTGACTGTCGTCCATGCATTTACATTTACATTTACATTTAGGCATTTAGCAGACGCTTTTATCCAAAGCGACTTACAAAAGAGGATAACATTCAAATGCAGTGTCAAACTCTCTCTTCCTGCCAACAGACACACACACACACACACACACACACTATCTCACTATTGTTGCAACACATCTCATCTAAACTCATGAGCACTACCACTACAACAACAGCATTTCAACACACACACACACACACAAATGATCACTGCTGCTGCAACAACTGCACTGCATGTAAACATACACACACACAAACAAATACACACACAGATAAATACACGCTGACATGAACACACATATGTGTATGTGCACGCACACACACACACACACACTTATTTTCTGTGGTGAGTGCATGTTTGTGCCGGCGTGTGCGTGTGTGGGTGTTCATCTAAAGTGACCCTGGCCTGTTGAAGATAGAACACATTCAACATAGAGCCTTCATTTAAGCAGTGTAATACGCCTTCTCTCGACATACTGCACAATCTCCCATGGAAGCACATTAGTGATTCCTATTTTATTTGCATAATGCCTTGGGGTGGACTTGGGACAGTAATTACATTGATATTGCATTATTTCTCCACTTGAACTCAGCGCCAACGCTCACAGAGGACCTTCCTTGCCTTCCTCAAAGGTCAGCTTTAATCAGAGACCGTCATGAGGAAAAAAAAGCCGTATGTTTTATTTCATCTTAGCTCATTAACTTGCAGTGTAATTAGTGTGGAGTGATCATGCAGAGAGACGGTGTTGGCCCAGACTTGGCCTCAGCCGCAGGGTGTCTCCTGCCGCCAGTGAGATCTGTGAGTCATGCCCAGTGGTACTAAGCAAGGGTGAGTAACACTACACCAACTCACTCACTCACTCACTCGGGCGCTGCGATGAAGGAAATCTCACAGGTGGAGGAAATTCAGCAACGTTTCTGCAGTCAAATGTGTGAGAAGCGCACAATGTGTGTGGTGTACCAAACACAGGAACAACACACACAGACCCCCTGACCCACAACACAACAGTGTCTAAAGAACAACACACACAGACCCCCTGACCCACAACACAACAGTGTCTAAAGAACAACACACACAGACCCCTGACCCACAACAAACAGTGTCTAAAGAACAACACACACAGACCCCCTGATCCACAACACAACAGTGTCTAAAGAACAACACACACAGACCCCCTGACCACAACACAACAGTCTCTAAGCACTGATACAGACCCCCTACAACACAACAGTGTCTAAACACACACAGAGACCCCCTGGCCTACAACACAACAGTGTCTAACACACACAGACCCCCAACAACATAACTCTGTCTAAAGACAATGTAGATTAGTGCTCACCACTCAGAATCAGAATCAGTTTGATCAGAATCAGACTTCGGTAGGTGTTAACTGTCTAGACATTAAACAAATAGACCTGTTATAGCATGTAATCAGTGGACAAATAGTAATAAAGACCCATACTGTACAGAAGAGACAGCAATACACATACAGGCACATCAACATCCTGTCTAAATGATACAATACACAAATAAGACATTAGAGACAAAGCACACATGGTGTGGGATGTGAAGTGCACAAAACAATAGTGCAGATGTGATGCAGTAATGCAGATTTAGTATGCTAGATGCATACTGGAATGATGTAGTATGCTAAAGAATGTAATGTGTCAGGGAAATGGCTGAATGGCCAAAGTGGGGATGGTGACCTGTGATGTTTTTGAGGTGGGTCAGCTTCATGGTGACTGCAGTCAAGGCCACAG
>PYXC01000908.1:0-45000 GCA_015244755.2 Tenualosa ilisha
ACAAGCAGAAGGGCCAGAGCATGCGTAGAATAAGTCCATCAATGACATCTGTGTTTATTCAATATGTTGACAGCTGCACAAGCAAGTGAAAGTTCATATCTTTTAGTCCTGCGTGTGGCAACTCTATATCCTCTACCTGAAGGTAGAAGCACAAACTCCATGTAGAGGGGGTGAAAATACAGGCACTGCTGAACCCTCTTATGGATAGCCTCAGAGTTAGCTTGGAACCCTCTTATGGATAGCCTCAGAGTTAGCTTGGAACCCTCTTATGGATAGCCTCAGAGTTAGCTTGGAACCCTCTTATGGATAGCCTCAGAGTTAGCTTGGAAGTTTAAGTTATTGTCTAGCACTCTGCCCAGATCCTTATAATTGTCTACCAGATCAGACATCTATCAGATCCCTCTATCACTGTTGCCTTGGGAATAGTGGCAGACTTCCTAAAGTCAATCACCATCTCCTTATTTTTTGACACATTCAGTAAGTATCCTTGCACTATGTCACACAGTAATCCACCACTGGACCATGATCCTGACCCAAATCTCAGATAGAATTCATTCAGGCTATCAGCAAAAAGTTTTTGGGTTTAGGGTAAAGAATGACTTTCAGTAGATCTACATTAGTGAATTTTCTTTAGATACAATCCTCTAAATGGCAATAATTGCATGTCTTCTGTCCAAACGTCCCCTAAATGCCTGGTGAGCATATAGTATATATAGTATGCTATAACCCCAACACGTCTGAGTCTGAGTAACACAATCAAATTGAGTTAGTGATGTTCCAATGGTGACACGCCTTTCACTTACAGCAATTGCATTCCTCTATATGAATCTCCCGCTCAGTCTGTATAATATGCTCAGGGTATATACCCGCTCAGGGTATATAATATGCTATGACCTATAGGGTATATACCCGCTCAGGGTATATAATATGCTATGACCTATAGGGGCCATATCTGTTCATTTCCAATATGTGTTATGACACTGTAAAGATTAGGATACAAATTCATCAGCTCCCAAAGCCCCTCTGTGGATGCTGAAGCAGTGTGTGAGGCAGTAATTGAGCGTGTCTCAGAGCCAGACACAGGAGAGGCCTAAATTAAAGATCTTGAGTCGTGTCTGGGTATTTTTGGTGGGGTTTGTGTGTGTGCAGCCATACTCGGCAATCAAATTGTCAGTGCATGGTGGTTTAGTCCTGCAGGGCAGTGTGTTGCTGATGGCTGTCTAGTCTCACACACACACTCAGAACACAGACACACACACTCACTGTCTCCCTGTCGAATGGATAGTAATTACAATCAGCTCCAGCTTATTCTTTGTCCTTTTCTCTTTTGTCTTTGGAATCACATCATGTCCCCCACCCCTCACACACACACACACATACACACACACACAGACAGACACACACACACACACACAGAGACAGAACAAGCAGACACACAATGCACTCATATACACACACTTACAACTTACACACACACACACACACAGTCATTGCAAATTTCTTTTTTCCATGTTTTCTTTCCTCTCCAAAACACCCTGAGTTTCACTGATATGGATAAGGCCTAAAGCTTAATTTCCTTGAATGCTCCAGGCGGAAACAGAAAGTTCCAGTTGATATTGGACACTTGAGGTCAAAGGTCACATTCTGCATTTGAAGGATTGATTAGTGTCATCTCAGGCCATTATTACATCAGATTAATATTACTGCACCTGTGTGTGTGTGTGTGTGTGTGTCTGTCTGTGGAGCCCCACCTGTGTGTGGGGTGGTCAGATCAGTCCACCCTGTGGAAAATCCTCATCAGCCAGCGTGCTTTTATCTCCCACAATGCATCTCTCCACTCCCACGAATCCCTCCAGGGAACTTGACTATCACTTATTCTGTGTGTGTGTGTGTGTGTGTGTGTGTGTGTGTGTGTGTGTGTGTTAGACTATGAGGGAGTGGCTGTAAAGGCACTCCCTGCCTTTCTTCAGAACACACACAGATACACACAAAACACGCACACACACACATACAGATATGAGTTAAACCCACAAGCCCACAGGGAGAGCCACACACACACACACTCACACACACAACACACCTGTGATGTAGAGGCTGAGGGTTCTCACTGGGTGAGGCGTTGTTCCTATGGGAGCATCTCCATCAGTATCAGCATCAATGCCCTCTCTGTTTCTCCGGCTGACCATACTGCAGAAACACCAGAGGCATTTAGACATTTACACATTTAGAGAGCGTGTGTGTGTGTGTGTGTGTGTGTGTGTGTGTCCGTGTGTGTCCATAAATGACTAGGGCTAGGAGCCCTGCAGTGAAACTCAAATCATTTTTAAGGCCCTAACTGCACACACTGCACACAATGGAAGTTGATGGAACAGAGTGTGTTCTTACTGGATTCCATAGGCAACTACTGGGAGTGATGGTGTAGAGTTAAGGGCCCAATCGACTGATGGAATATACTGCAAGAAGAGCTGTTACTATTAGTGTGCGTGTGTGCGTGTGTGTGTGTGTGAGGTTAGTGCGTGCGTGTGTGTGTGAGGTTAGTGCGTGCGTGTGTCTGTGTGTGAGGTTAGTGCGTGCGTGTGTGTGTGAGGTTAGTGCGTGCGTGTGTGTGTGTGTGAGGTTAGTGCGTGCGTGTGTGTGTGTGTGTGTGTGTGTGTAAGGTTAGTGCGAGCGTGTGTGTGTGTGAGGTTAGTGCGTGCGCGCATGTGTGTGTGTGAGGTTAGTGCGTGCGTGTGTGTGTGAGGTTAGTGCGTGCGTGCGTGTGTGTGTGTGAGAGTGCGTGCGTGCATGCGCATGTGTGTGAGGTTAGTGCGTGCGTGCGTGCGTGTGTGTGTGAGGTTAGTGCGTGCATGCGTGTGTGTGTGTGTGTGTGAGGTTAGTGCGTGCGTGCGTGCGTGTGTGTGTGAGGTTAGTGCGTGCGTGTGTGTGTGTGAGGTTAGTGCGTGCGAGCGTGTGTGTGTGAGGTTAGTGCGTGCGTGCGTGTGTGTGAGGTTAGTGCGTGCGTGCGTGTGTGTGTGTGAGGTTAGTGCGTGCGTGCGTGTGTGTGTGTGAGGTTAGTGCGTGCGTGCGTGCGTGTTTGTGTGTGTGAGGTTAGTGCATGCGTGTTTGTGTGTGAGGTTAGTGCGTGCGTGTGTGTGTGAGGTTAGTGCGTGCGTGCGTGTGTGTGTGTGAGATTAGTGCGTGCGTGCATGCGCATGTGTGTGAGGTTAGTGCGTGCGTGCGTGCGTGCATGCGTGTGTGTGTGTGTGTGTGAGGTTAGTGCGTGCGTGCGTGCGTGTGTGTGTGAGGTTAGTGCGTGCGTGTGTGTGTGTGAGGTTAGTGGCGTGCGAGCGTGTGTGTGTGAGGTTAGTGCGTGCGTGCGTGTGTGTGAGGTTAGTGCGTGCGTGCGTGTGTGTGTGTGAGGTTAGTGCGTGCGTGCGTGTGTGTGTATGAGGTTAGTGCGTGCTTGCGTGCGTGTTTGTGTGTGTGAGGTTAGTGCATGCGTGTTTGTGTGTGAGGTTAGTGCGTGCGTGTGTGCGTGTGAGGTTAGTGCGTGCGTGTGTGTGTGAGTGAGGTTAATGCATGCGTGTTTGTGTGTGAGGTTAGTGCATGCGTGTTTGTGTGTGAGGTTAGTGCGTGCGTGCGTGTGTGTGTGTGAGGTGCGTGCGTGTGTGTGTGTGAGGTTAGTGCGTGCGTGTATAATCTCCTGCCAGGAGATGTGAAGGAGGTTTGGAAGGGCCAAAGAATTTCCCAGTTAGAATTCAGCAGGAAATGACCTCACTGGTTTTGAGTGCACTGTTATCAGTGCCAAAGGCCTGTTTCTGTCCTCTCCTCTCCTCTCCTCTCCTCTCCTCTCCTCTCCGCTCTCCTGGCCTTTTACGGAGAGGCTTAGGCCAGGAGACACTCACAAGAACAGCTACACACACACACACACACACACACACACACACACACAGATAGAGGGACAGGAGCCATCTTATACAGGCACTCTGCACCTCAAGAAGAGCCAAGTCACTCAGGCACCCTACACACACACACACACATACACACACACACATACACATACACACACCCACACACACACGCACACGCACACGCAGAAGAACTGTCTCCCACAGGCATTCTAGGAGCTGATTGGATGATTGGACTTGGGCTTTTTAAACTTCCTTTTGAAGGAGGATGAAAGGAGATCCAGCTGGCACTGGTTCCTGTCTGAGAGAGACACGCACACATTCGCGCACACACACACACACACACACACACACGTGCACATGGTGCTGCACTGCCTGTCCTGTCTGAGCTGTCAGACACACTTAACCACACCTGTGCAGCCAATATCAGTCCTGAGTCTCTTTACACACCCACACACACACACACACACACAGACAGACACAGACACACACAGACACACAAATCACTTTGCTTTGTCTTGCCTTCCTTGAGTTGTCACACACTTTTGCGGTCCTCAGCGCACACACACACACACACACACACACACACACACACACACACACCCTGCTGTGGATGCTGATGTTGGGCTCACCTGTCTCTGAGCCTCAGGGTGTCTCCAGATATCATTTCCTACTCAGCAGGGCGCATAGGAACAGCTGTTCACTTGCCTAGGGATCCATACTTTCGTGTCAGTTGACTCTTACTGAGTCCAATTACCCAGGATGCTTCACTTCATGTTTCTAGTACCACTCTCACCCAGTGAAAGGTGTGTGTGTGTGTGTGTTCCACTTGTACCCTAGTTTTGCTCAGGCGAGGGTTCTTATGGGTACACCCACTTGTATGTACTCTTCCCCAAGTGTAGAGCACACACACATATGCCTGCTGGCTGAGTCTTCTCTGGGAGCGAGGGGGAGAGGGAGGACGTCCCCTCCACTCATATTCACAGAGCCATTAGATCTCTGGTTCTCAAAGTGGGGCCACAGCGTTTCGCGGGGGGGTCCATGAAAAACAGTGTCTATGAGGGTCCGTGGAAAATGTTCTCCTCCATCAGGGGTCCACTGCCCAACAAAGTTGAGAGGCCCTGCATTAGATCACTTACTGGTACTGTCTGTCTCTCTGTGTGCGTGTGCAAGTGTGTGTGTGTGTGTGTGTGTGTGTGTGTGTGTGTGTCCTCTTGTCCTCTCTGTTTCCCTATCCCTTTCTGACTCATAAATGTACACACATTTGCTGTGAGAATATCCCTTTGTTAGTCTGTGTATTTGTGTGTGTGTGTGTGTGTGTGGGCAGGGCAGTAGGATGGGCAGTGTGTATTCCGTGCTCCCCGGAACATTCTGGTACTCATCCCCGAGCTGAAGAATAGAGAATGAGCTTTTGTTTCCCCTTGTCTCTCTCTTCCCTTTTCTCCCGCTCTCCTTTTCTCTTCATCTCTCTCTCTCTTTTTCTCTCTCTTTCTCTCTCTTTTTCTCTCTCTCTCTTTCTCTGTGTTTATCTCTCTCTCTTTCTTTCTCTCTCTTTCTTTCTCTCTCTTTTTCTCTCTCTCTCTCTCATTCTCTCACCCCTTTCTCGCTCAGAAAGAAAAGTGAGTGAGAAAGGCGCGTGTGTGTGTGTGTGTGTGTGTGTGTGTGTGTGTGTGGTCACCATCAGATGTGATTAGAAAAACTAAATCTTGTAATCATAGCGTAATTTAGAGATCAGATTTGCATCAGTGCATCTGTTGAAAATAAACAAGTAGATTTTGTGTGGATTGAGGCAATTTGTGAAAATCATCCAATCAAAGATTTTATTAATTAATAGTTTGGAATGTGTTTAATTATAATGTCAGGTGTTCAGTTTAGCATTGTGCTAGAGGCAGGCACACCCGTCCCAGGGACTGCTCTCCCTAATGCCACCGGGGAAAGGTACCGCAGTACGACTTCCTGCACCTGCAGAATGGGGAGGAGCTTCTTCCCTCACGCAGTCAGACTGTTGAACAACAAATCATGACATGTTTATTCACACTGAACTTTTTCTGTGCTGCTAAATACTCTTTATTTTACCTCCACCACTGTGAACCTACACTATCTTACAACAGTCAGTGCTGTTACAAGTCTGCTTATGTCCTGACTTGTTGTCTGTTGGCTGATGCACTTTATGTGTATTTGTAATGGATGTGCACTGAATGAAGCCTACCCTACACCTTGTTTTGTCTCACTGTACACAGTGTATATGGTTGAAATGACAATAAAACCCACTTGATTTGATTTGATTTGATTTGATTTGATTTGATTTGATACTGTGGCTGACAAACCCCCAAGTACATCACACACTGCACAGCTTGGCATGAGAATCAACATTAGGCAGAATCTTGTTGCTGTTGTTTACACACACACACACACACATACACTGCGCACAAGGTAAAGGAAACACACTCACACACACACACACACACACACACACAAAATCTTGTTGCTGTTGCAGACATGATGCATGTTGTACCTGGAATCCTTTCCAGTTGTCCTTGATGTACTCAAGCACAGCTCACTGCCAGTGGTCTTTCCCAGGAGGACACGAGGATGTGAGGGCAGCTCAGACGTGTGCGGCCCGATCAGAGTCAGTCACATGATGGCGAAAAGTAGCCTGCTAATGATAGAGGGTCTGGACATCTGCCAGAAACGATTGCTTGCTGGAGGTGTTTCGCACGCAGGCAGGCACGCAGAGGAGTGAGCGCGCTCTAGTTTGCATTCACAACGCCTCCCTCTATTCACTGATTGTGGTACAAATGTGACTGGAGAGAAATAGCTCAGTGGGATCAAGTCCAGACTAGCACGAGTGGAAGATCAAGGATCAAGTCCAGACTAGCATGAGTGGAAGATCAAGGATCAAGTCCAGACTAGCACGAGTGGAAGATCAAGGATCAAGTCCAGACTAGCATGAGTGGAAGATCAAGGATCAAGTCCAGACTAGCATGAGTGGAAGATCAAGGATCAAGTCCAGACTAGCACGAGTGGAAGATCAAGGATCAAGTCCAGACTAGCATGAGTGGAAGATCAAGGATCAAGTCCAGACTTGCATGAGTGGAAGTGAGCACAAGGGTGTGGCCAGGTTAGGCAAAAATATAGAGCTGCACTTGTTTACAAATCTGGATTGCTGCCCATTTTACCATGAGTGGAAGGAGAGATGGTGTGCGTGTGTGGTGTTATCGCCACGACAGCACTTCTGAACGTGACTCAGACCAATTGCCTGTCAGCAGAAACTTCCACGAAGTTCCCTACCCGGTTGTCAGCATGCCAACAAGGAGAGCGATCTCAGACCTCGGCGTAATTATTATGGTCTGTTACAGAGAAACTGTAAAAGGAAGAAAAATACATTTGAGCCCCAGTAGAGGCCTGTGTGCCAGCAGAAACTCTCTGGTCTCTGAATTACTGTGTGCTTTCTCTCTCTCTCTCACACACACACACACACACACACACACACACACACACACACACACACTGACTAGGCTAGACAGGCATATATCATAAAGATGCTAGCGGGGGTAACAGGCTCTGACACACACACCAATGAGATTTGGCCAGACAGACGTATATCATGGAGTCAGCACTGCCGGGAACAGGGTTACACACACACACACACACACAGAGAGAGCATGAGAGAGAGTGTAGGCCTTAAGATGTACATCACAGTGATGACAGTGGGGGTTAACTGAAGTTACACCTCCCTCCAATTGTTCCCAACCCTTGAAAAGTGTGTGTGTGTGTGCGTGGGTGCGTGCGTGTATTTGTGCACGCACAAATATAGATAGAGATATATGGCTGTCACAGCTAACTGTCCGAGTGGGTTGTTTTTCAGATGCATTATGAATGAGGCCCAGAACCGGGTCAACTAGACAGACGTCATCAGAACCAGGGCTGGATTTGAGATCATCACTTTACTTACAACTGCGTAATATAATGCAGAAACAACAGTTGTTTTACTCACACCATTCTGTGTGTGTGTCTGTGTATGTGTCTGGGGCTGTGTCTGTGGGTGTGTGTGTCTGTGTGTGTGTGTGTCTGTGTCTGGGGCTGTGTCTGTGGGTGTGTGTGTCTGTGTGTGTGTCTGTGGGTGTGGGTGTGGGTGTGGGTGTGTGTGTGTGTGTGTGTGTGTGTGTGTGTGTGTGTGTGTGTGTGTGTGTGTGTGTGTGTGTGTGTGTTTGTGTGCGATAGGTAACAGCATCCTGCACTCGGCTGCAGACAGCGTGACGAGCGCGGTGCAGAAGGCGAGCCAGGCGCTGAATGAGCGCGGGGAGAGGCTGGGCCGCGCCGAGGAGAAGACTGGGGAGATGATGAACAGCGCACAGCAGTTTGCAGACACTGCACACAAGGTAAAGGGCACACACACACACACACACACTGCACACAAGGTAAAGGACACACACACACACACACACACACACTGCACACAAGGTAAAGGACACACACACACACTGCACACAAGGTAAAGGACACACAGACACACACACACACACAAAGACACTGCACACAAGGTAAAGTACACACACTGCACACAAAATAAAGGACACACACACACACACACACATACACGCTGCACACAAGGTAAAGGACACACAGACACACACACACACACTGCACACAAAATAAAGGACACACACACACTGCACACAAGGTAAAGGACACACAGACACACACACACAAAGACACTGCACACAAGATAAAGGACACACACACACACACACACACACACACACACACACAAGGTAAAGGACACACACACACACAGACACTGCAAATAAGGTAAAGGACACACACACACACAGACACTGCACATAAGGTAAAGGACACACACACACACACACACACACGCTGCACACAAGGTAAAGGACACACAGACACACACACACACACTGCACACAAAATAAAGGACACACACACACACACAAAGACACTGCACACAAGATAAAGGACACACACACACACACACACACAAGGTAAAGGACACACACACACACAGACACTGCAAATAAGGTAAAGGACACACACACACACAGACACTGCACATAAGGTAAAGGACACACACACACACACACACACACAAGGTAAAGCACACACACACACAGACACTGCAAATAAGGTAAAGGACACACACACACACAGACACTGCACATAAGGTAAAGGACACACACACACTGCACATAAGGTAAAGGACATACACACACTGCACACAAGGCAAAGGGCATACACACACACGGCACACAAGGTAAAGCACACACACGTACACACACACGCATTCACTGCATTAACCACCAATAGCTTTAGGGTCAAAAACAAACTTAACTAAATAAAATCAAATCAAAAAGTTTTGTGTATTAAATAACAGAAACACACAAACTTGAGATTGTTTGCTTGAGCTGATGTGGATCTCATTAACTGAAGCCCAGCTGAAGGGCAGCCAAGCCAGGAGTTACATGTTATCACCAGAGGGCCTCTGTCTTTTTATTTAGTCACACAGTGGGACCCCACTCTTAATATCACCCCCAGAAACACCACTCGTGTGTGTGTGTGTGTGTGTGTGTGTGTGTGTGTGTGTGTGTGTGTGTGTGTGTGTGTGTGTGTGTGTGTGTGGGTGGACAGCTTACTGTGCTTCTGTCTCACCGTGTGTGTGTGTGTGTGCAAATAATGACAAAGTTAGCCAGTGCTGAGAGAAAGGACACTTAAGAGGCGCTGTATTAGTAACACCATAGGGTGCTTCTGCTAATGTGTTTACACCCCTGGCCCCAGCTCCTGTCTTAAGAGTGGCCTTAATGAATCATGCATTAGTGTGAGAGAAGACAGGGCACTGACACACACTTCTGGGAAGTTTAGGGCTAAAAGCAAGCTGTGTGCGTGTGTGTGTGCGCACGTGTGTGTGTGTGTGTGTGTGTGTTTTATAAGACCGGCACAGGTGCACCTGTAGCCTCAAACCTGATCTCCTTGTCTTTTTGATGGAGGCTCTGTAAGGCATTAAGGGCGTTCCAGCAAAAGGCCTCGAAAACATTAAAGCTCAAAGGAGCTGCCTCTCTCCCCAAGAGCAGCTGCTGGCAGAGGGGCAGGCCCATCCCAGATGTGATCCCATGCCTGTACCTTCCTGAGCTACTGAAAGCCTCAGAGGGAGGTATGTTACTGAAGTGTTACTGAAGCGTCAGGTGTTGTACCTTCTGAGATAGAGCACCTGGTGCACCCTTCTGAGATAAAGCACCTGATGTAGGCCTGTGAGATAGAGCACCTGGTGCAGCCTTCTGAGATAAAGCACCTGATGTAGGCCTGTGAGATAGAGCACCTGGTGCACCCTTCTGAGATAAAGCACCTGGTGTAGGCCTGTGAGATAGAGCACCTGGTGCAGCCTTCTGAGATAAAGCACCTGATGTAGGCCTGTGAGATAGAGCACCTGGTGCAGCCTTCTGAGATAAAGCACCTGGTGTAGGCCTGTGAGATAGAGCACCTGGTGCACCCTTCTGAGATAAAGCACCTGGTGTAGGCCTGTGAGATAGAGCACCTGGTGCAGCCTTCTGAGATAAAGCACCTGATGTAGGCCTGTGAGATAGAGCACCTGGTGCAGCCTTCTGAGATAAAGCACCTGGTGTAGGCCTGTGAGATAGAGCACCTGGTGCAGCCTTCTGAGATAAAGCACCTGATGTAGGCCTGTGAGATAGAGCACCTGGTGCAGCCTTCTGAGATAAAGCACCTGGTGTAGGCCTGTGAGATAGAGCACCTGGTGCAGCCTTCTGAGATAAAGCACCTGATGTAGGCCTGTGAGATAGAGCGCCACTGTGGTATTTTAGGATCCTCAGCTCGCCTCCGAGGTGCGGTGTGCAGCTCACTGTGTTTGCACCTTTTAAATGCAGTGTTCCCATGGCTCGCCTGTTTCTGCTGCTCTGCTGCCCCCCTTTGGCCAGTGGTAGTGCTGCCCCAGACTGATGGCAGGGTGAGAGATGCAGAGTCTGACTGTGAGTTATAACAGCACTCCAGCCCTCTCCCTTAACGAGCCTCCCACTGCGCTCGTTGGAACTCTCCTTAACGAGACTAATGAGTCCACAGGCCAATGAGACGCCCCAGGACAGAAACATGGCTGCTCCGTTGACTTTGTGTTAATGCTGGATCATTGGGGTGTTAGTCAGCCATGTCCTTGCCTCAGACTCAGCCTGCATCAACCTCACTGTTTCATACACACACACACACACACACACACACACACACACACACACACACACACACACACAGACAGATTGAGACAGAGAGAAAAAGCCGCAGTGGGTCCTTTGAAATCCTTTAATGTTTGTGAATTTGAGTGGAATAAATCAAAGGGCTGAATGTTTTTGTGGAAGGACATAACAAGACACGGGTCATTGGAGAGGAAGTGTTCTGAACCTGGACCAAGAGGAACTGGAGATAGATGAGGAAAAGAGAAGAGTGTTCCATTCCTTTCGCTACATTTAAGATGTCATCATGCCCTGCACCTCCATCTGTGTGTGTGTGTGTGTGTGTGTGTGTGTGTGTGTGTGTGTGTGTGTTACTTCACCTTTATATTTCTATGAGGATTGAAAGTGCCTGAAATAACATACATGCTGTCTGCCAAAGCCAAGAGGTCATAAAGTTTATTGTCACTGTTGGACTGCATCTGTAAACTTAAAGGAACACTCTGGGATAAATGAGCCCATAGGCCTGTTGTTTATTGTCACTGTTAGACTGCATCTGTAAACTTAAAGGAACACTCTGGGATAAATGAGCCCATAGGCCTGTTGTTTATTGTCACTGTTGGACTGCATCTGTAAACTTAAAGGAACACTCTGGGATAAATGAGCCCATAGCCCGGAGGGCAGTCAGTGGGAGAAATGATCAAATGGAATGGAAAGTGGTTTCAGTGCCCCACAGGTTAGCGTCAGTGGAGTCAGACTTTGGACTTGTCCATGGCTCTCTAAGATGTCTGCTCCAGCTCCAGCAGAGTCCCAAGGACTTTAGGCCATGAGGTGGAATCGCTGCTTAGGATTCCTGCCTGTGTGTGTGTGTGTGTCTCTGTGTGTGTGTGTATGTGTGTGTGTGTGTGTGTAACCATAATCTTAATGATGGGCTCTGTCTGTTTGTCTCTCTCTCTCTCCCCCCCCCATTCACTTGTTTTTATCTTTCCTTCCCCTGCTTTTTCTCCTGCACTCTTCCTTTCATTTTCCTCTTTCTTTATCTTCTTCCTCTCGCTCCATTCTACTCTGTCTCCCCCCCCTCTCTCCTTCTCATTCCCCCTCTCTCTCTCTCTCTCTCTCTCTCTCTCTCTGTCCCTCTCTCTCCCCAGCTGGCGATGAAGCACAAGTGTTAGGCCGGCCGCTGTCACCATGCCAAATCTCTGGGAGTGAAGGGACCTGCTAGAGAGCACCTGCCACTCAGACACCACCACCAACAAACAAACAACAGAAAACAAACACCAACAAACAAACGACAGAAAACAAACACTTTTCCACCTTTAAAAACGTTCCTAGCGTTTGAATCTTTTAACTGGGCCGCTAGTACACATAGTGTCATGATTTTAAATGTGTTTTTATTGTGTCCATCAAAGACTGAAACATGTCGAGGGGAGGGGGGAGGGCGGTAGAGTGTTTAAACTTCTATGAAACTTCAACCTGAAGAGGTAAAAGAGCAGGAACTTGTGGGAGGAGTGACCTGCAGTACTGTTTTTCAAAGCCAGGTGGCACTGTAATGCAGAGTGTCCCATGTCACAGGAACCAGCAAGGGATTAGAACTACAAACACTTAACTAGCAGCTTAGGCTTGTGTTTTTAACTGTATGTGTGTAGTTAGATATCTAGAGTCTATTTGATGGGACCTTCCATGCGTTTCACACTATGCCAATGAAGTATTTGAACAGGTGACGGGATCCAAATACTCCCATAACTGATTCTGAAATGGGTTCTGGCTCTGATCTGGCCCTGATCTGGTTCAGATCCGGTGTGCCAGTGAGTGGGTGATGGCCCCGTCACCACACTCAGACTGCTGTGAAAGGGGCTGTTTTAATTGCCAATAGTATCAGATTGAGTCTGCCCACAGGCAAGCTGCTGTCTGCCTGTCCGCACACTGAATCATGAAGCCAGTGTGTTGCTGTAACACCAGTTCCATGCTAACACGTGTGGTAATGGTGCAAATGTTTCTGCGTTCCTGTTTTTAATTCCTCCTAAACTCAAGCTACTCGGATGAGTTAGACAAACTAAACTTGTCACCATAGTACTGGTAAAGTTAATGCCAATACCATGCAATAATTCATTTGACCATGTGTGTGTAGGTGTGTGTGTGTGTGTGTGTTTGACACAGCGCCACTATTATGTAGTGTTGTCAGGTGACGCTGTGAGTGTTCTTTGGTGTGACGCCATTCTTTGGCTGTATATACTGAAGTGTTTTCAGGACAGTATAGAAAGCCTGCTACTGAAGCTCATCTGCATTTCTGTTGTGGAGACCAGTCCATTTGTAACTCTTGGAAAGCCCTTTTGAAGTGTGGCTCAGGAGCAGGTAAATATCTATGTAGGGTACTTAGAAATTAAGTAAAGACACCAAATGAGTTTGTTACTAAGTCTTAAGACAGAGTGTGTACATACACACACACACACACACACACACACAGGCAGTTTTGGTGTGTATGGTCCATTCGGTGGGTCCGAGGGTGCTGACTAAGAGATGATAGAAGGTCATAATCTTAGCTGAGTTTCAAAAGCCGATGAATGAATGACTGAATTCACATTTCACCTTAATGTAGCGCAATGCTTTGAGGCGCCACGAGGCGTCTGTGCTCCCCGTCTGTGAATGACCCGAGGAAGTGCTTGGTAGGCTAAACCCGTCCTGTGGCTTCTGTGTTTGTGGGTCCTTATAGCTCACTGTTTTTAAACCAACAAATCTCACAGAAAACAAGACGTTTATGTGGAGACAACACACTCTCTCTGTTTACCTGTGATTTTATACAGTATATATCTATTGAGATTTTAGATCCTTTTTGCTGTTAGTAAACACTGACCACCTAGAACCTTGCAGAGCACTGTCCACTAGAGAGCTTTTTCAGCCACTGCAGTGGCCTCGTACTCTGTGTGTGTGTGTGTCCTCAGTTTTCTAAGTTTGGATATTTATCCTTGTAACAAAAGTGTTTAAAAAACGTTTTGTCTCTATGAGAGAGGTTTAGCTTTGTTGTAAAGACTCCTCTGAGTCCGTTTACTGTCTTTGATCATTGTTTTTATTTGTTTCCTGGTGAAAGTGCTTTAGATGCTCTTGTGTTTGCCTGTGCTACTTCTGCTCCGCCTCACGCCTCCCTTTTGCAAAACGTAACAAATGATGATGTTCAAAATGGCTGTCACTGTCATCCTTTCATTTGATTTGACTTTTGGTAACGTAATTAAAACAAAGATTTCAAAGATAATTAACAAGTAATAAATAACTCAGAAGATGCCCAAATGCCTCCTCTGTTTCATTTCCTCAGAACAGCTTTTTTAATCACAGTCAGGTTACACCCAGATGGGCAACTGAACTGTTTTACTGACAGAGTATAATGCTAGCAGCCATTAGTTTCCAGTATAATCAGTGGAACCAGCTGTGCCAGATGTGAGATTGGCACTTACAAATCAAAACAAATTTAAATTTGATTGACACTGAACACTTCAGTTGCACCCAGTGTAGACTGGCTCATGCTACCAGTAATGCTAATTAGCAATTCATTAGCATTTTATTTCTCTTATTCACTTCTTTGTCAGTGTTTGTAAGAGCGCAGTAGGCCTACACATTATGCTACTCTCAGCTAGTTGTTACTTTGGGGCTAAATGAATGTCCATGGATGCCAATGGCAGTATGGCTGCACATACTCTGACAATATAGCTGAGGAACGATCCGGAATCTGCATCATACAAGGAACGTGGTGGTGGAAAAAATGTTATTGGCCAGGCCAGATGGCACGCTGGGCTAATTAATTTCCCCCTGGCAGACTAACCGGGGTGTCTCAAAACACACAGCTATGCCTGATCCATCCGAATACTGGAATCTGTTGTCTGGTGTGTAAAGGGTTGTGTTAATGGGGCCATCTTGCCTCACCTTGTCTTTTGCCTCAGTCTCCTTCTCCTCTCACAGTAATCACCCCCAAAGGGACCAGCCACAGGAAACTACAGACACACACACACACACACACACACACACAGACGCTGCTTGCTGTAAGATGCCTCTGGTCCCTGACTGACTGTAACCTTCATTATTACCTTCTGTGGTGCAGGACAGACTCACTGTCAAACTCATCTCTGGACACACACACAAGCGGTGAAACTATATTGTTCTTTTAGACTGAAGGAAATTCAGATTTAATTCAATTGATTTTCAGATTTAGTTCAATTGTCTGTTGAGTAAATGTTAACAGCTTCATGTCACGGTTCTGTCTTGCTGTCTGACATGCTGTCTGTCTGTCAGGTGTCTGTGGGAATGGAATATGTATGTATTTTTAGGTGTGTGTGTGTGTGTGTCACTGTATTTGTGCCATGTCTTGTCTGTTTCTGTTGTGTGTCCTTGTCTCTTGTCTGTTCCAAGTCTATATATGCATGTTGGTTAGTCAGGATGTGTGATCACTGGTCATCACAGAGGGCTGTGATGAACATGGGCCTTTGCGGTGTACTGGTGTAGTATTTATCTATCTATCTATCTATCATTCATTCATTCATTCATTCATTAAGCTGCTTACATTAAAGTCATAATTAAATTATAATTCTGTAGTTGAGAGAGTACCCTCCCTAGCCTCTAGTACCCTCCTTGTTTTAGTAAGTGAGGAAGGGTTGAAATTGTGAATTGTATTTTTGTGTTGTTTTTGTTTGTTTTTGTTTGTGTCTTACCACTGAGGCTCTACTAGCATGGGTCTGGTTCTGGTTCTGGTTTTAAAAACCTTACTGAATCCACTGCCTTTCATGGTATAACATAAGGTTTCCTCAGGCATTGTCTTCAGCTGTTATTAATATGTAGACCTTTAAGGTCTCAGGGAGACGTGCCACATGACGCATGTCAGCACTGGACGAGCCTTTGTCCACTTTAGTATGAATAAGACACTTACTTACTGATATTAATAAAATGGCCTACATTACAGTAAGAGTACTGCCTGCATCAGAATGAAACGTGTGTTTGTCTGTCTGTACAAGTCATGGAGGTCTGATTGAAACAGTAATAATGACTATGTTCTGATGTTGGTATCAGTTGGATTGTTTTCCATCTTACGAAGGATAGTCTTCATCTCAGTCAATAATTATACTCTGGAATAGATTTCCTAAAATGCCAACTGAGTTCTGAGTTCTTGACTTGATTAACCATGAGTTTTACAAAAAGTGTGTGTGTGTGTGAAGTTATGAATAAACACAGTTGGATTACAATACATCCCATCTCAACCTTTTCAAAGACACAGACATACACTTTTTTTTTTCAGTCTGCTGATGAGTCATCTTCTAA
Source organism: Tenualosa ilisha (assembly GCA_015244755.2). Classification (NCBI taxonomy): domain Eukaryota; kingdom Metazoa; phylum Chordata; class Actinopteri; order Clupeiformes; family Clupeidae; genus Tenualosa; species Tenualosa ilisha. Next base: position 16,376 of record PYXC01000908.1, read on the forward strand.
GAGCTCCTGCACCACAGGAACACGAACACACACATGTTTTAGTCCACATCTCCACATATTCATTTATTTCCTATGACGTCTCTCCTGTACCAGAGGACCACACACACACACACACACACTTGTCATCTGACGTCTCTCCTGAACCAGAGGAACACTCACTGCCTGTGTCCAAACACCATGACTCTGCCACCTCAGATCAGCACTGAAGAGGGCGGGCAAGATGCACCAGGAAGAGCTATACTTGGGCATAAGGGGTGAACCAGCTACACCAAGTGTGTGCTAGTGTGTGTGTATGTGTATGTGTGTGTGTGTGTGTGTGAGTGAGAGAGAGCTAGCTCTCCTCCAAAAACTTCTGGATCAGCCATGTTTGAATGGCTCTGTGTTATAGTGAAATCAACCAGTCACCATTACAAAATGCTGTAGTGTTTTTGTGATACAGTTTTGTGGTGTGTTGTGGTTGAAAGTGTTAAAAATGTGCCTGTGTGTGTGTGTCTTTCTCCCTCTCTGTGTCTCTGTGTGTGTGTGTGTGTGTGTGTGTGTGTGTGTGTGTGTGTGTGTGGCACGCAATAATGATGGCAAGATCCATGATGCATCTCCAGGGCTGTGGAAGGTAACTAACAGCCCCATAAAACAGCTGATCCGTGGGGTGATTACGCCATAAGTCACCCCCTAACAGCCACTGAATCAACCCCCCCAACATTCAGTGCTCAGAGAGGCTGTCTTAGAATGGCTTTTTTCCCACACCAATACCTTGCCCAGCATATACTAAACCCCAGAGCATTACTTCATCCGATCCTCCTACAGTCATAGATCTATTTGAAGAGGCTGGACAGAAGCACTAGAGCGTGGAGCGCAGGGATAATACTTTAGTTCACCACTAGAGGGAGCTAGTGGTGCAGGTTGAAAAAGTGCCTTAGGGGGCGTCAGCATAGAGTCTATTTCATATTCTGATGGCCTCCAAGCACAAATCAATATCTTAACATCTCCAGCCAATTGTCAAAATTTAATGGAAATCTCTGTGCTGACTAAAAAAAAGATACAATTGTAGCACGACTACAGATTTTCATCTCAAAACATGTTGCATTTTTTAAGAGAGTATTGAGAGGTGATGGAATAATCAATAACTTAGCACTGGCAGCATACGATGGATTGGAGGTGTGTGTGTGTGCGGATGAAACAGAGGGGTGTATGCATCTTGTAAGGTCATTGAAGAAGTGTGTGTTGTGCATACGCATATGTGTATGTGAGTGAGTGTATCTGTGTGTGTAGCAGAGTCGTCTCTCTTCCCTGCTGCACGTGAGTGGATCAGCACACCAGCAGCAGGTGAGTGTGTCACGTGTCCGCCAGTGGAGAGCAAGGAGGAGGAAATGTCACCTTCACAGTGTGTGTGTGAAAGTGTGTGTGTGTGTGTCTGTCTTTGAAACTATTATAGTGTTGTGTGTGTGTGTATGTATGTAAGGGCAGAGTGTGAGGCTGAAACCCTTGAGATGAGACCCAGACAGCACTGTGACTGTGGGGCTTTTCTTCCTTTTCTCATCTCCTCTGACTCCTCTGACACACACACACACACACACACACACACACACACTCCCTCTCCCGGTCCCCACTCTTCCTGCTGGTGCTCTGATTAAAGCTAACCTCCACACGCTCACAGGTGAGACTCCCAGGGAATTAAGTCTAAGTGTGTGTCTGTGTGTAAGCGAAAAAGAGTGAGTGTGTGTGTGTGTGTGTGAGAGAGAGAGAGCAGTATGAAGGGAGAATTTGTTCATGCGTGAAAGTGTGTGTGTGTGTGTGCACACTCATTATCCTCAGTCATCTCCCAGAATGACACTCTCAACTCCTGCTCCTTAAAATCACACATTCATCAGAGTTTGGGCTGGTGTGAAAAATCGCCTGTCGTCATGGACACAGCTCCGTGCTTCATCACGTTGCCTCTCAGCCCGTCAGGTCACCGCCTTGTCCTCCGCTCCACAGAACTTTCCAGAATCAATCTCACAAACAACTATTCAGAAAGATCCTTCTCCCTGTCGACGTCATGAGGATATGACCCCATTTCAAAGAAAGACTTTAGTGGACAAATAATACTGTTGCTTACTTAGTCATACCCTGGATAATACTATGTAAACACACACACAAACACACACACACACAGCCTCCCTCTTACTCCTTGCTCTCTCTCCCTCTCCCTCTCTCTCTCTCTCACACACACACACACACACACACAACCACACGCTTGAAGTATGCAGATGCTGAAATGACTGTAACAAGAACTATTATGCGTTAGAATATTTTCTGGAAAATACTAGACCCGTGACCTCGTAGTTTACGTTTTGTTTTTTATTTGGGGCCTCATTATTTTGGAGCTGTGCAAAAGTTTGAGTTTGATGATAATACTGCCTAAAGGTGTCTTTGCTAACCACAGGCTCACTGCGGAGTTGCAGTGTGTGTGTGTGTGTGTGTGGGCTATGTGGTTTGACAACTCGGTCCTGCCAATGATGACTTGGCAAATGTTTGCCAGTGAAAGGTGTGTGTGTGTGTGTGTGTGTGTGTGTGTGAGCGTAGGGCATAGTATCTTCATAATCGATGTATGTGATTGAGCATTTGAGGGCATGTGAACATGTGTGAGAATATGTTAGTGTGTTTGAGACAAGAGAAAAAAGAGTGTGTGTGTAGCATAGCATGCTAGTTCTGCTCTGGGCAGGAGTCACCCCGGAATCCTTCAGGTGATGACTTGGCAGATGTGTGGCGACTGAGGTGTGGACCAGCTGTTGATACAGTGTGTGTGTGTGTGTGTGTGTGTGTGTGCATAAGTAAAGGTGCATGCTCCCACGTGCTTTAAATGTGCTACAAATATAGTTTTGTGTGTGTAGTAAGTGTGTTTTGGTGCGTGTGTGTGTATATAAGAGCTGAAAGAAAGCTCTCTCTCTCGTGTGTGTGTGTGTGTGTGTGTGTGTGTGTGTGTGGTTTGGAACAGCTGCCGAGGCTAAATCTGGATCTGGAAGTCCTGGTGCCTTTGGCTTCCTGTGGAGAGCAATGTCAGCCACACCAGAGAGATCATTCATTACCCACACACCTCTATGTCTACCTCTCTCTCCCTCCCTCACTCTCTCCTTCTCTCTGTCTGTCTTTCTCTTTCTCGACCCCCTCTCTCTCTCTCTACCCTTTTTCTCTCTACCCCCCTTCTCTCTCTCTATCCACTCAGTTCTCTCCATCACTTTCATTCTATCTCTCTCCCTCTTTCCTTTTCACTCCCTCCATCTCTCAGTTCATCTTTCTCATTGAATCACTATGCACTATTTCTCTGTTCCTTCCTCTCTGCATCCCTCCATCTCCCTCTCATTCTCATTCTCTTGCTCTCTCACTTTCTGTTTTGCATTTCAGTTAATCACTTCATCAGTATGCATGCGTGTGTGTGTGTGTGTGTGTGTATTGTGTAACAGAGGAAATGAGAAAACATTGGAAGGAGGGCTAGCGCAGAGAGACAGAATATGTGTGTGTGTGTGTGTGTGTGTGTGTGAGAGAGAGAGAGAGTAAGAGAGAGAGAGTGAATGTGTGTGTGAGAGAGAGAGGGTGAGAGAGAGAGAGAATGTGTTTGTATGTGTGTGTGTGTGTGTGTGTGGTGTTTTGGGAGCTCTTAAATAGCAAACCTGCTGAATAGATTTGCCATAAATATCTTAGTAGTTATTAGGCGCTGGTACTTAGTACTGCTTACGGGGGGGGCGACTGGTAATTTGCCTGCTTGGAGGAGGCAGTAAATATCTGTGTGTGTGTGTGTGTGTGTGTGTGTGTGTGTGTGTGTGTGTGTGTGTGTGTGTGTATGTGTGTGTGTGTTTATGTGTGTGTGTTTGTTTGAGGGGCAGGGTGTGGTGGAGCTGCCAGGTTTGTGCTGACATGGGCCTCAAGGCTCTGTGTGTATGTGCATGTGTATATGCGTGTGTGTGTGTGTGTGCAGCCTAGCTGTGCATGTAGAACCTCCTTCCCAATATCTCAAGAGCCTGCAAGTCAGAAATGTGTTATAAAACAGTAATATAGCAGCCAGACATGCATGTTAAATTAATATGGCAGGTCTAAGATGTGTTATAAAGCTGCAGTGAAACAGACCAGAGGAATGGTTTAGAGCTGTAATAGAGCATGTATAAGATGTGTTCTACAGTTGTAATGAAGCAATCAGACATGTCGTAAAACTGTAATATAGAAACTATAGTGATGTGTTTGCAGATACAAGCTGTTATATAGCCTGTTATAGCTGTGTATTATACAGTTGCAATATAGCAGTCAGAGGTATGGTTCAGTGATAATAGGGCAGGTCTGATGTATGTTATAAAACTGTAGTATAGCAGGTATGGGATGTGTTATAAAGCTGTAATATATCAGGTAAGAGGTGTGTTGTAAAGCTGTAATATGTCAGCTCAGATGAGTGTTATAAAGCTGTAATAGCAGTCAGAAGAATGTTACAAAGCTGTAATATATCAGGTCAGATAAGGGCTGGTCAGAGGTGTGTTATAAAGCTGTAATTTATCAGGTCTGATGAGTGTTATAAAGCTGTAATATAGCAGGTCAGAGGGGTGTTACGAAGTTTAGCAGAGGCCAAACTTGAGCCATGGGTTTAGTACTCTCTGACACTCGGCTGACCTTGTGGTTTAGTATGGATTGAGTGTCTCTCTCTCTCTCCCTCTCTCTCTCTCTGTGTGTGTGTGTGTGTGTGTGTGTGTGTGTGTGTGTGTGTGTGTGTGTGTGTGTCTGTGTGTGTGTGTGTGGTTAGTTTACTCTGTGCCTAAGGCTTGACTCTTGCTGCTGAGCCCTCTGGCCATGAATGCTGTTTATATGATGAAAGTCAACACAAGTTATGTGTAGAAGTGCAAGTGTAAGTCCCACAAATCTAAGAGTTCAGAAAACAAACACCTCAGGAGATGGAAACAGATCAGTGTGTGGGATATAAACACCTCAGGAGATGGAAACAGATCAGTGTGTGGGATACAAACACCTCAGGAGATGGAAACAGATCAGTGTGTGGGATACAAACACCTCAGGAGATGGAAACAGATCAGTGTGTGGGGTACAAACACCTCAGGAGATGGAAACAGATCAGTGTGTGGGATACAAACACCTCAGGAGATGGAAACAGATCAGTGTGTGGGATATAAACACCTCAGGAGATGGAAACAGATCAGTGTGTGGGATACAAACACCTCAGGAGATGGAAACAGATCAGTGTGTGGGATACATTCATTGTCTTCAGCCACCAACATCTGCCAAAGAATTTTCTTAAATTTGTTCTTAATGTCCAACTTAAAATCACTGAAATAATTAGTCAGTTATTTTGCCCACACAGGCCACCGGTCACCGGTTCGAGTGGCCTTGAGTGTGTGAACATTTAGCTTTTACTAATGAACATACACCCGATAAGAAAACACTGGGCAGTTTAAGAACAAATGCCTTTGAAAGAGCTGTTGAAAGAGTGCTATTCTTCTCTCACTCCTCAGATCTCTCTCTCTCTCTCTCTCTCCATCTTTCTGTCTCTTCATATCTCTATCACTCATGCAACCTCTCCTCTCCTCCATCTGTGTGTGTGTGTGTGTGTGTGTGTGAGAGAGAGAGAGTATGTGTGCATGTGTGTGTGTGTGTGTGTGTGTATGTACTTCTCTGCAGGATGCCGAGGCGTGACTGGAGATGTGTCGGTGCTTCACTGACCAGTGTGCTGGTATAAGCTAACGCTGAGCTTATATTGATTTGGTACAGATGCTGATTAAATATTTAAACCTGCGTGTATGCATTTTACCTTCTGAAGATTTCTCATGTGATTGGGTGTGCATAGTGGTGAGGTGTTTGTGTGTGTGTGTGTGTGTGTGTATGTGTGTGTGTGTGTGTGTGTGTGTGGTGTGTGTGTGTGTGTATTTGTTTATGCAGCAGAGTGCTACTGTTTGATTCCTTCTCTGTGCTCACAGAAGCACATTTGTGCATTGACTTTGCATTGGAGTGTGTGAGTGTGAGCTTGCGTGCGAGTGTGTGAGCAGTGAGAGACTGCACAGCTGACTCTCTGGGGAACGTGTGCGTTTTTTAGGAGCCTGACGGATGCCCCTCCTCAGCCCTACCCCTCCTTCCCCCTGAAGACACTGCAAGCACAGTGGAAGGCACGTACATTTCTCCTGTAGTACCACCAAACCCCCATACATTGAGACACTAGTGAAGACCCTGATTGCTTTAGCTGATCTGGCACCAGGGGTGTGTGTGTGTATGTGTGTGTGTGTGTATGTGTGATGCAGAGGTGCATCAGGAGTTTACTTTATTGACCTGGGAGGCATTTATCACTCAGGGCATCGCAGGATGGGAGGGGTGAGGAGGGGTGAGAAAGAGAGATGGATAGAGAGAAAGAGAGAGAGAGAGAGAGAGAAGGGATACATCAGACATAAGAGAGAGAGATGGATAGAGAGAGAGAGAGAGAGAGAGAAGGGATACATCAGACATAAGAGAGAGAGAGAGAGAAGGGATACATCAGACATAAGAGAGAGAGATGGATAGAGAGAGAGAGAGAGAAAGAGAGAGAGAAGGGATACATCAGACATAAGAGAGAGAGAGAGAGAGAGAGAGAAGGGATACATCAGACATAAGAGAGAGAGAGAGAGAAGGGATACATCAGACATAAGAGAGAGAGAGAGAGAAGGGATACATCAGACATAAGAGAGAGAGAGAGAGAGAGAGAGAGAAGGGATACATCAGACATAAGAGAGAGAGAGAGAGAGAGAGAGAGAGAGAGAAGGGATACATCAGACATAAGCTCTACTCTGCAGTGCCTGCTTGTCATGGGTCTGCCACTGTAGTCTGCTAAGCAGGATTGATCTCATTGATTAAGCTGCATCCTCACACATACATTTCTCACACCTCACACACACACACACACACACACACACACACACACACACACACACACGTGAATAAATACATACAGCCATGACACCCACACTCGACCTTGGACTGTATACTACAGTGACCCGCCCCGACCTTCGTCTCCTACTGATGACAGCCATGGAGAAAAAAGTGATACAAAAAAAGATTACTTCACACACACACACACGCGCACACACGCACACACACACACACACACTCACATACACACACACACACACAGTAATATCATTGCTGAGTTGCCAGAGGTAACAAAACCTTTTATGCCGTCATGTAGTTCTGGAATACCATTAAGATCTTGAATCGAATGATTGAAGCACTATAGTTGACTCCCATGTACACCTCAGCAAACACACACACACACACACACACACACACACACACAATCTGTGTCTGCCATCATCTCTGATACCCTGTCTCACACAACACTGATTTTTAAAGCACCATCTTCCTTTGCTTAAGGGCACATACACACACACGCACACACCAACACACCGCACAGGACTGCCATTGGTTTGAAAGCTGCACTTTCAGTGGTGGCCACTGGGTGGCACTGATGCCCAAGCTAGCGGTGGCTAGCCCCATAGGTGCGCCTGACTGACTGGTTGCCTGCGTGTGTGTCGGGCTCCAGTGAGCGGACAGATCAGGGGGTGCGGCAGAAATGTGCTGAGCGCGGTGGATCCTCCCCCTGCAGTGGTGCTCTCCAGCAGCCCGACTCACCAACACAAGCAGAAGATGAGAAACTTTTTTTTTTTTTTTTTTTCTTTTTCGTTTTCTTTGCCTTTTTTCTTTTCTTTTTCTGAAGAGAGGGAGATCGCTCAATCCCGGCCTCCCTTCCAATTCCATCTCCACTAATACCCAGACTCTTATTACCCAGCGGAGTCCTGGATTCAATCATCTGGCCGCCCCGACCCTGCAGATGCTTTTCTGCTTTTTTTTCTGTGAGCTTGTCACCGTCGAGTCTCTCGCTCTCTCTCTCTCTCTCACTCTGTGTGTGTGTGTGTGTGTGTGTGTGTGTGTGTGTCCTCAGGTGGCAGCAGTGCTGTTTTAGCCTCCCACATTCTTCGCAATCTCTCTCTCTCTCTCTCTCTCCTCAGTTACACGTCTACGTCTTTTTCTCTCTCTTTCTCACTCTCTTTCACTCTGTCCCCAGTTACATGTCTTTACTTCTCTCTCTCTATCATCTCTCCTCATTTTTTTCTTTCTCTCTTTCTGTCTCTCTCTGTCGTCTCCTCAGTCTCTCCCGTCTGTATCTTACATTTTCATGCATACCCTTCTCTCTCTGTTTGTCTTTCTTTCTCTCTCTCTCCCCTTTTCCTCTCTCCATCATTCCCCCTCTCCTCTTTCACCCTTCCATTCCTCTCTTATCCCTTTACCATCTCTCACTCACCTTTCTCTCTCTCCCTCTCTCTCTCTTATTCTCACTCTCTATCTCTTCTATTCTCTCTCTCTCTGTCTCTCTCCTATTCTCTCTCTCTCTCTCTGTCTCTCTCTCTCTGTGTCTCTCCTGTTCTCTCTCTCTCTCTTATTCTCACTCTCTATCTCTCCTATTCTCTCTCTCTCTCTCTTACCTGCGCGCCCTCCCCCCATCCTTTACTGCTGATGTTGGTGGTGATGTGGCAGAGGCTGTTGCCGGGCGGAGGCGGTTGCGGTTGCCGTGCTGACGGCTGTTGCTATGGTGTTGCTGTGGTGTATTGAGGGGATTCTTGGAGTGCTGGCGCCTCTGTGTGTCTCTGTGGCCGGTGCCCTGTGCGGATGACGGACTGATTCTGCACTCAGGCGTGCTGGAGACGGAGATGGAGCTGGAGGTTGAGCTGGCCAGCCCAGGCTGTGGAGTCACTGCCCTGGGGAGAGGAAGCGGGTGGGTGGGAGAGAAATGTGTGTGTGTGTGTGTCTGTGTGTGTGGGGGGGTCATCAGTGGGTGCTGGTGTGTGTTGTGGGTGGCATCAGTGTGTGTGTGTGTGTGCGTGTGTGTGTAAGTCTACACAGGACTAATGAATAGGAACCACTGGGTCAGAGTCATTCCAGTACCCCAGTATGAGGCCAATAGAAGTTTAATAGCCAGCACAGTCACTCACTGCACTGATTAAACAGGCTTTGGAGTGAGGTCATTCAATCAGGCATTTCAATCTGAATACATTTTCATCTATTTTCATCCCAGCAACACACCGTTACAGTCCCCTTATTACATTGCAATAACTGTTGTAAGAACTATGTAATAAACTATTAATCAGTGTGTATAGGACCATTGACACATGCTCCTTAAAGTTGCAATCTTAGAACTTAAATGTAATTCTTTGTGTATATGATATTATTTAAATGTTATACATCATGCTATTACATGTGTATGCACCATATAACACTGTGTCTTAACTGTGTACTTACATTGTAATGACTATCCAGTAATAATAGGCTATTAAATTGAAGTGAAGTTTGTTTTGCTGTTTTTACTCAGATATTTGGTAGTGACTGCAGCCTGTTTAGTTTTGCCTGTGGCTGCAGATCTCTTCGATCTACTCTGCTCTTGTAAAATAGGCTGTTCTGAGCAAGAGGGACCACTGCAATGCAGCTCAAAGAGGCGGCCAGTTTACACACACACACACACACACACACACACACTATCACTGGGATTTTGCAAACACACACACACACACACGCACACATTTATAGAGCTCTGGTTTCTGCACTGGTTGTGGAGCATCATTTCTTACTCCTGAGTATTAAAACACACACACACACACACATACACACACTTGTAGAGAACTGGGTTTCTGCACTAATTGTGGAGCAGCACTCTTTTCTCCTGAGTATATACTTTAAATGCAGAGTGACATCAGTAGAGCCATGCTGGTACTTTTAGACACTTTTAGGTTACTCAAACCACACACCATACTGCGTAGCGTGAATCAGTGAATGAATAACTTGGCTAGTGCCGTCACACTACATGATTAGCTCAGGCTGAGGCTAAGGGCCTCACACCAGCTCCGACAAAGTGCAGAGCACTTCACTTCCAATATTCTGTGCTGTAAAAAGAAAAAGTAAAGCTTACTTGAAAAATTGGTGGAAACTCGTCGTCTCTTTCAAGTCATGTTTACCAGAAGTGATGTTTGCTTCAATGAGTTCAGCAACTGATTTCCACCTGTTCTTTTGTACATTTACGCATTTAGCAGACACTTTTATCCAAAGCGACTTACATTTTGTCAACAATCAATTGTTCAGGGCCAGTCTCCCCTAGAGCAGCTTAGGGTTACGTGCCTTGCACAGGGGCACAACAGTGGCAGCTGGGATTTGAATCCATAACTTTTCAGGCTACTTGCACACTAGCCAGGTTCCTTAACCACTACGCCACCACCACCCAACAAGCTACACATTTTTACAGTGTATTCATTTAGATTCCATTTACATTTACATGTATGCATTTAGCAGACGCTTTTATCCAAAGCGACTTACAAGAGAGGATAACATTCAAGCTGCAACACAATGAAAGAACTAACAAAGAGTGCATAGTGCTGACATAATAACTGCACTATTTTCAAGTAGAAAGTGCAATAGTGTAATAAAAAGTGCAGTATAAAAGAGAAATTAAGTGTTAAGTGCATTCTCAAAAAATAAGCCAGGAGATATTCTTGGAGGAGCTTCCAAGAGAGATCCCATTGTTGTCAATATAACCCTGCACACCATCATCGAACGCTGCTGCCACCGCCGTGTCAATTGCAATCACGGTCGATAAGATCCACTGGAGACTCAACAGGCTACTATGAAGCTCGCTGCAGCCTGTGAGTCGCTGGTGAGAGGGGGCAAAGTGAAATTGTCAAAATCTCCGGTGTGTGGTGGCCCTAATGTCTCACTGGGTCTCTGTCTCAGCAGGCTTATTTTCATCACCATCACGGAAGTGTGTGTGTGTGTCTGTGTGTGTGTGTGTGTGTGTGTGTGCTAAATTTCACCACCATCACCACCCTGTCTCTCGATGGGTTAATTTCCTCCATCACCACCTTACGAGTTCATATCTCAGCACCACCATGCCTTTGTCTCACTTTAACACAAAGCTCAGGGCAGTGTGTATGAATGTGTGTGTGTGTGTGTGTGTGAAGGGGGGTGTTGGCTGTGGCAGCCATGAGACAGAAGGCTGTCTAGGTTTGACCTACAGCCTCCAGGTCTGTCTGTCTCTCTTCCTGATCTCTCGGTTCTATTTGTGTCTGCACTCAGTGTGTGTGTGTGTGTGTGTGTGTGTGTGTGTCTTGGCAGTGTGGCTATTTGTCTCTGTGAATATATAGGCTTTATATGCTATTTCTGTGTATATTTAAACACACCCATGCATGCACACACACAGTCAAACGTAACATCCACATAAATACTGTACAGTATATACACACTCTACACACAAACACACACACCCACACACACACACACGCCAAAAAGTCAAGAGACTTGATATAGAGGATGGGATCATATACTGAGCTTCCTCCCAGGGGTTTAGTGTCCAAACTACAGCTGCTGATTCAGATGAAAGAGCTCTCTAAACACCCGGCATGGTACAGGCCAAAGTGTGTGTGTGTGGTTGTGTGTGTATATATGTCTGTGTGTGTATGTGAGATTCAGATGAAAGAGCTCTCTAAACACCCGGCATGGTACAGGCCAAAGTGTGTGTGTGTGGTTGTGTGTGTATATATGTCTGTGTGTGTATGTGAGATTCAGATGAAAGAGCTCTCTAAACACCCGGCATGGTACAGGCCAAAGTGTGTGTGTGTGTGGTTGTGTGTGTATATATGTCTGTGTGTGTGTGTGAGATTCAGATGACAGAGCTCTCTAAACACCCAGTGTGATGCAGAACAGAACAGGTGCCCTCTGCTCCGAGCGGCCAGAATTCTGGGCTTGGCACTCTGATCCAACCCCCACCCCACTCCTGGGGGACACCACGGCAGGTGAAGTAATCTGATGACTTGTGTGTTTGTGTTTGTGTGTGTGTGTGTGCGTGTGCGTGTCTGAGTGTGTGTGTCAGCTATACTAGGTAAATATAAACCTCCCGGTGAATCTGGGGGGGACTGGGACTGGGACATGGCAACATCGGCTGCATGACCTTCCAGGAAGTTACAACTACATGGGACCAGAACTGAAGCCTTATGGCAGCGACTACCATGGAACAAAGAGAGAAAGAGTAAGAGAAAGAGAGAGACAGAGAGAGAGCGAGAGAAAGAGAGAGACAGAGAGAGAGGGAGAAAGAGAGTGGGGGTGGGGTGGGCGGGGCTGAGAGAAAGCAAAGAGGGAAGACAGTGACAGGCAGTGAGGAAAGGAAAGAAGAATAGAGAGAGAGATAGAGAGAAAGAGAAAGAGAGAGCACTGTCAGCTGAGAGTTTTAAAATAACCTGAGCCCAGCTGTTGTTACAGGAGAGAGAGAGAGGAAGGGAAAAAGAGAGAGAGAGAAAGAGGAACAAGAAGGCACCCAAAGGTCCTCTGGACAGACCAGCAGGAGTGTCTCTCCCGTCCTCAGGGCTGTTGGTTGACAGGCTCAGAAATGACGGGCAATTAGCTGCACACTCTTAGCTTTTATGTCTTTTCATCTCAAAGAAAAAACACAGTGCTCTGATGTGCATGGTTGTGTGTGTGTGTGTGTGTGTGTGTCCATTTGTCTATGTGTGGTTGCGTGTTGTTAAATGTCTGTGTGTGAGTGTGTGTTTGTGTCTGTGCTTCTATGAGTGTTTAGACAGCAGAATGCAGCATTGTGAACAGTGTTCTTAGATACTGCTGGGGTTGTGTGTGTGTGAGTGTGTGTGTGTGTGTGTGTGCTCCTGAGTGATGTTCTTAGATATGGCTAGCTGGGCACTTCTGTGGCCTTTAATATTTCAGTAGCAGCTCTGTGTGTGTATGTGTGTGTGTGTGTGTGTGTGTGTGTGTGTGTGTGTGTGTGTGTGTGCGTGTGTGTTGCACTCCTCTGGAGCCAATGAGAGAGAGGGGATCTGCAGACACTGCACCACTTCCTCATCAGTACACAAACCAAAGGGGCACCAGGACCCATAAAGACACACACACACACACACACCTTTAGACCTTCAGACACCCCCCTTCACTCCACATACACACACACACATCAGAGTAGTTCCCCCTCTATCTCCAAACATTCACGCCCACACACACCTTCCCTGTATGTCACACACACACACAAACACACAGTTGCACACACACACACACAAAGACATACATGCACCTTCCCTGTATATCTGAGACATACACACACACAGTCGCACACACACCTCCCCTGTGTAAATGAGACACACACACCCACCCACACACACCTCCCCTGTATATGTGAGCACCCCCACCCCTCAGTAAATTTCCACCTGTGACATATTTTATTTACGCCCTAAGGTGATTAGTGTGAGGCGGTTAGTCTGAAGAGTGGGGGAGATTTATGTACCTGGAGTACCACTAATGTTTCTGGAACCTTCCTCCTCCATCACTGCAGAGATGATTACTCCTGATCGGCTGCACTGAGTCAAGCCTGACATCCCTCAGACAACACATTGTGTGTGTGTGTGTGTGTGCAACTGTGTGTGTGTGTGTGCACACGTGTGTGTGTGCACGCGTGTGTGTGCGTGTGTGTGTAAATGTGAGTGTGTGTGTACATTTCTCTCTTTTTATTTTTGTTCTAGTGAGTCCTGGCACAGACAAACACACACACACACACACACTTACACACACCCTGACATAATCTGTGACCATCTTTCCTCAAGCTGACACACACACACATACTCTGCGATATACACTATTTGTTAAACATAGTGTGCTGCAGTCCTTAATCCCTGGACCTCTTTATTCTGTGAGATAAAGGCATCACCAGGGAACTCCTTCACCTCCCATCTAATTGTGTGTTTGTGTACGTGTGTAAGATCCCCCGTCAAAAAGACTCCATAGAATGTTTGCCATAGAATGAAAAATCAAACGGGGGACTCTCCGAGGACTCTGTCCCTCTCTCCCTCCGAGGACTCTGTCCCTCTCTCCCTCCGAGGACTCTGTCCCTCTCTCCCTCCGAGGACTCTGTCCCTCTCCCTCTCTCCCTCCAAGGACTCTCTCCCTCTCCCTCTCCCTCTCCGGGGGCTGGACTGATTCAAATGTTGTGCTGTTATTATTGCCTTCTCTGGCGTTGTGTGTTTACTGAAGAAGATGCAACAGAGCTCAGACTGAGAGACTTATAGAGAGCTATAGGTCCCCATAGCACACACACTGCACAGCACTGCAGCAGGCCAAACACACCCACACACACACACACACACACACTTACTCTGGTACTGCTGCTGCTGCTGATCTGTGCAGTCCACTAAGAACACAGTGGTGTGAGAGAGAGAGTGAGAAAGAGCTAGAGAGAAAGTGTGTGCGTGCGTGTGTATGTGTTTGTGTGTGTGTGTGTGTGTGTGTGTGCGCTGCATCTTGCTGTGACATGCTGGTGACAGGGGTGGTGGAGAGCGGTTTTGCCTGACAGCACCAAGAGTGTGTGCAGGGTGGCAGAGTGCAGAGGTCAAGAGGTCAAGTGCTCCCACGCTGCGTTTGGGGATGGGGGAATGACAGGCATGGGGGTCTAGTGGGGATGGGGGTGGGTTCAGGGCAAGCACACGTCCATCATAGATCACACACACACACACACACACACACACACACACACACAACCTCACCCCCTCATACACTATGACAATCCACCCACCATCCCTACAGTCCAGAGTAGCCCCAGCTAGGAACCACTGTCAAACAGCTTAAGCAGGGAGGGGGACTATTTAGAGAGACGCACAGGGGCCCATAGAGATGGAAGAGAATGACTGAATCAGACAGGGCAAGATTAGAGCAGGAGAGGAAAGGGAGACGGGGAGAGAGAGAAGGAGAAGAAGAAATGCAAGAAAATAAGAGAGATGCTTCGCGAGGAAAAGGGAAGAAAGAAAGGGGCAGAGAGAGAGAGAGAAGAATCTCATCAGACCTGCTGACATGTCTCAATGAAAGCGACCAACAGCAAAGCTGATTCAGAATCCTCACCTGATGAAAGCGACCACAGGCAAAGCCAAATCAGCGTCCTCACCTGAAGAAAGCACCCAGCGTCCTCACCTGAAGAAAGCAACCAGCGTCCTCACCCAAAACATCAGAGTATCGCTATTTCACCACTACTAGCTGCCATTGCAACCCTTACTCCTTCCAAACAGCACACAGATTACTATTCAGATGTGATCTTTAATGGGGACTACATCTGTGTGTGTGTGTGTGTGTGTGTGTGTGTGAGCGCTGTTTTTGGTGTGCTTGTTGTGCAGTATCTTTAAACCCAAACAAATGTCTTTGAAACTGTGTGTGTGTGTGTGTTTGTGTGTGTGTGTGTGTGTATACTGTATGTGTGTGTTATACATTCATATGTGCATGTCGGTGCTTTGGCGTGTGCCCACCGAGGACAGATCAGTGTTTGTCAACCTTTTTGTCTTGTGTCCTCTGAGCCTTTTAGTCATCCCATGAGCCCCCCCCCACCCCCCCCCCCCCACTCCTACGTGTTGATGATTCTCCAAAAGTAGAATGTAACACAACTGATTATTCTTTGCATGGAGTGCCACAGGTTATTGCCTCCCTGGGGAAACTCGTTGTAGTGCACACGTACCATTTTATTGACGGGCCTAATATGAAATGACTGAGATTTATTTGTCATCATGGAAATAAATATTGTGGCTTTGTGCGTGGGTGTTGTAGATGTCAGAGAGGAAGGGAAGCTTCAGCAGCTTCTGTAGAAAATCGAGGTGTTGCTGGGCTTTCTTTGTAATGTGTGTGGTGTTCTGAGTCCATGTGAGGTTGTCTGTGATGTGAACGCCCAGAAGCTCTGTGCTGTAAACAATCTTAACTGGCAGGTCGGTTATGGACAAAGGGGGCTGTACCTGCCTGGAGAGAGTCTGAAATCAGCTGTGAGTGCACCAGTTGCTGAGCTGTGTCGCGCTGCGTATCAAACCCACCACAGCAAGTCATCTAATTTGATAACGTGGTTTAGGATGTGTGTAGCTACGCAGTCATGGGTTAGAAGTGTGAACATTAGGGGGCTGAGGGTCTCCTGTGTTCAGCGTGGTGGTGTTGGAGATCCTGTTTCCTTTCCTGACTGCCTGCGGTCGTCATACCAGGAAGTCCAGGATCCAGTTGCAGAGGATGGTGTTTAGACCCAGCTGATCCAGTTTCTTTACCAGCTGCTGAGGAATGATGGTGTTGCATGCAACTGACTAAATCCCATCCCCTCCAGTGTATTTCACAGGACTATGAGTAGACAAACCATAGTTTCCTCCTTTTCCTCCTTTATACAATGAACAAGTGATTTAATGTCTTAATTACATTACAGATCCCCCAAAGTTACTGATGATGTTGTTGTTGTTGTTTGGATTGTTATTGTGGTCTTGCTGTGATTGATCTTCCATATGCTCTTTACACACACACACACACACACACACACACACACACACCTCTCCAAGGGAGAAGGGAGAGGGTAATAGAGTACTCTGATGACTGCATCCCAAAGCAGGGACACTGTGTCCTCCACATTCCCATCATCCCCTGGGAACCAGGAGTAGGGTAGGGGGCGCAGGACGGAGGAGGAGCTTTGGGGGCGCAGGACAGAGGTCAGATACTGTGGACTCAGCAGTGTGTGATCCAACACAGGTCAATGGAATGGCAAAGGTCACGCCCTCGGGGACCCGGATCATTCACTTATAACTCACCTAAATTATACACTAAATCATTAAATGTAAAAAAACAACCTCCACTGCAGAAAGAGACGCATAGCCGACTAATGAAGCCTAGTTCCACATTGTCACAGCTGCACATGTTCTCAACCCATATCCACTCGAACACTGACGGAAAATTCCTTCACATTTCAACCCAAATCCCTGATGTTCAAGGTCACCAAGTGCTGCTGGGAGAAATAACAAGACAATCTGGGACAGACTGAACAGCAGTTACCAGTTAGCAGTTAGCAGTTACACTTATCTGTTAGTCGTAACTGGGACAGACTGAACAGCAGTTAGCAGTTACACTTATCAGTCAGTCGTAACTGCCAATCCGCTATGTTGGTTCACGCCGACACAAAACGGCTGCAAAGTATGGTCTCCAGTATGGTTTCCAAAAGGTTTTGACCATTCAGTCTCAGGTGTGGTCCTATGTTTTCAAACCCATCTCACCCGTATGGAAACTTCTGCAGAGGAGCTGAAAGCAATACAAGCTGATGGAAGTCACACTTTGTGATGATTTCAGTGGTAACGTATCAGAGAACATGACTGACCACTCGGTGAGTTTCACATCTTTACAAACCAAAGTTTAATGTGTTTTAGGAAAGATCGCAACAGTGCACCTATACAGCCTTTCTGTAAGGGGGGGATTAAGATTTTAATCTTAACCACTGTATTTCAGTTTTAGAAAACAAGGTTTTAAGTGTAAAAACCCCAACCTGTCCTTTAAATTGAAGACTTTGTTATTTGACCTTTGACCTATAGTTCCATGTAATGACACAGAAAATGACAGGAGAAAAGGATGGCTGATGAGATGAGATGACAGGATAAGAGGATGGCTGATGAGATGAGATGACAGGAGAAGAGGATAGTTGATGAAATGAGATGAGAAGAGGATGGCTGTACGGCCGCTGTTGAGCCTCACCTCTGTGTGTTGTGAGGAGCTTCAGGAGGTCCAAAATCAGCAGGAGCAGCAGGAGGTTCAGAATGACCTGGGTCCCGACCCGAGTCCTCATGACTTCCTGAGGCTGGTGTGTGGGCTCAGTGGCGTAACTATCGAGGTTGGTGTGTGGGCTCAGTGGCGTAACTATCGAGGTTGGTGTGTGGGCTCAGTGGCCTAACTATCGAGGTTGGTGTATGGGCTCAGTGGCGTAACTATCGAGGTTGGTGTGTGGGCTCAGTGGCGTAACTATTGAGGTTGGTGTGTGGGCTCAGTGGCGTAACTATCGGTAAGCAGAGACTGCGGTTCCTTACGGGCCCGCAGCTATTTAGGACCCAGCAGTGTCTGATAAAGATCAGAACCAGAACCGGGCCCCTCTCCATGTCAGACGAAACAGTCATATACAGCTAATTCCTTGCTCTACAGCGGCCACTGCGCAGTTACTAACATTTTTCTAACTGTGGTCTATATCAGATAATCAGACTCACTCTCCTACTCCATGATGGGCTCTTGAAGCATACCCAACTAAACAGGCTACTATATATAGAATGTAAATACACAAATATGTTTGAATTAATATTGACAATATATTATAGGCCTAGTGATCATTAAATAATCACCAAAGCGAACAACAATGTATTTGTTTTACATTGCGACTGGGTAACGTTCATTATCCAACCTGAAACCAATAAAAAGCTACCTGAGGTGATGAATGGGACAGACTCTCTGATTTACTCTACCTGCTTACTGGTATTCGTGGACAATGTGCATCACGCATTGTATAGGGGGTCCGCCTTGATCACCACTGTGACCGCTGTGACCATCTTCACCACTGTGTGTGCTGGACTCCCCTCTCAAGTGTCTTACGCCAAAGGAAGTTGCGTAGCACACATGTGGCCTTCACACACACCTCAGCAACCTCAGGACTCATTATCACCCGCCGGTGCATCCACCACCTGGAGGAGAGGACGCCAGAGGCGCATTCTACAACTTAACCTCGCCAGCTGAGGCGATAATTAAACATCGAGTGAGATAGGTTTGGCTTCAGAAGGAAGTCTTCTTCCCCCACAAAGATGCGCAGTAACGGGCCCCGCTGCTCTGCTCCAGAGATGACGGCATCCCGGGGGATGCCAAGAGTACGTCTTTCCAAACGCACTCCTACCGTAGCCACCAATGTCCACAACCCTGAGGAAAGTAGTGGACTATAACATGGATCTATAACAGCCAGGATTGTCACTGAAAAAGAGGGAGCCTGTATTATGTGGAGCCTGAAAGAGAACACCAAGACAATTAGGAAACTGCCAGCCCTCCTGGAACTCTGAGTCGATCACCCTCCCATCCTCCAGAGTTGGTACTGGCTGCATCTCCTCAACCAGGGTGGCCCAGATGGCACTAGCCACCTCCTTGACAATGCCACATGCCGTCGAATGTCCAACTTGGTAGCTGAGAGCGATGGTCCTAAATGAATCTCCAGTAGCTGTATCTGATGTGTGAGATGCATTATTCATTATTATCATTAGAACACATTTCAGTACAACATGATTCAGTGACTGAGCTTCTATGTAAAGATTTTTTACTTCATACAATTAGTACTGTCCTGTTTTTTTTTTTAGTTTGGTAGGCTATGTACACCCAGACAACATAATACAATTCGTCTTAACTCATCTCACTCACACTCACCTGAGTCAGTGAAGGACAGCACCAAGCGGCAGAAACACCTACCCATGGGGCAAAGCCTGTGCCCTGTCTGAGCCGAGCGCCAGGGCTCACAACACCTCCCTCTGTTCGCTGATTGGAAGCTGTTAAAACGCTACTGGAGACCACAAGGTCATTGGGATTAAATCCAGACTAGCACTGTAGGGAGATGATAATCGAGCGGAAGTGTGTAGGAAGACGTGGCCAGGCTAGCATGAGACCTTTCTCATATGAAACACCAATTCACCAATCTTATGCCATTTGTTTTGAGAAATATGGCAAGCTGATGAAGTGATTTTCTTGCAAGCCAGCTCAGCCAAAACCTAAATGGCTGCTGCAACCACCAAAGTGTTCATAGTTACAAATGGCTGAAGCTGCCACTTCATGTCTACAGATGTCTGTGTGTGTGTGTGAGAACAACAAAATGACCTTTTCTGCTGCTTTCCACCATTACAGCTGGGGTGGACTCCAACAGACTTCAGCAGACAGCTTCAACAGACTTTAACAGACTTCAACAGACTCCAACAGACTCCAACAGACTTCAACAGTCTTCAACAGACTCCAACAGACTCCAACAGTCTTCAACAGACTCCAACAGACTTCAGCAGACTCCAACAGACTCCAACAGACTTCAGCAGACTCCAACAGACTCCAACAGACTCCAACAGACTTCAGCAGACTCCAACAGACTCCAGCAGACTCCAGCAGACTCCAGCAGACTCCAACAGACTCCAGCAGACTCCAACAGACTCCAGCAGACTCCAGCAGACTCCAACAGACTCCAGCAGACTCCAGCAGACTCCAGCAGACTCCAACAGACTCCAACAGACTTCAACAGACTCCAACAGACTCCAGCAGACTCCAGCAGACTTCGTGGGGGAAAATGCATTGCAGCAGCAGAGCACAGGGAGCATCTGGTCATCACGATCTGAAAACGTGCAATGCTAATTGATTGTCAATTCACTGTGTCCTGTGTATGGTAGCAACCAGCACTAGACTGTGGCGAATCTGGTGTGCAGCCTTGTGTGTACTTTGTGTAGGCCGTTGTGTATCGCGTGGGCTGGAAGAATCACAAGTATTTGCCTATACTCACACATTGCTGACTTAACTCTTCAGTACTGAGCTGCAGGCTACATTTGTATTTAATATCTTCCATATGATAAGACAGCATGCATTCATGGTTTACATTCACCATAGGGATTAACTGCATCCAGTGTACAGTACATATTAAATATCTGTCAACATGAAATGTACTTGTTTGATGGAGATTGTGTCTATTGTCAAGTTCTTGTGATGCACAGGCAGCGTGTGTGTGTGTGTGTGTGTGTGTGTGTGTGTCTGTCTGTTTTTCTGTATATGTGCATGCTAGTGTGCGTGTGTGCAACATCTTCACACTTCAGGATACTAATGTCTGTCCGCATCATCAGTGGGAATCGATTAGCTGAACTGGTATTGAAGGACAGACCACTGGGGTCTGACACACACACACACACATACACACACACACTGTTAGGGGTTGGGAGGACACTGGCCTTATTTAAAACACGGTTTTAACTGGGAATCTGTCAGACCCTTGGTGTGGGTAGTGTGACTAGGACAACAGGACTTGGCAAAGAGTCCCTGACTAAACGCAGAGACAGAAAGACTTAAGCGCCACATTTCCTGTTACGTGCAATATAATGCAAATCTGCCAGTGCAATATAATGCATATCTGCCAGTGACTGTCTTTTTATCTCTTCTTTCCATGTGACACTGTGGTAATCTCTCTCTCTCTCTCTCTCTCTCTCTCTCTCTATCTCTCTCTCTCTCTCTCTCCTTTCTCTCTCTCTCTCTCTCTCTCTCCCTCTCTCTCTCTCTGTCTCTCTCTCTCCTTTCTCTCTCTCTCTCTCTCCCTCTCTCTCTCAGTTCAATTCGATTCCGTTCAAAGGCTTTATTGACATGATAAAAGCCATTGTGTTGGCAAGGCATGTTTAGGATATTAGAGCACATTTAAAAGACAGTAGACACAAATAGAGAAGAAAATAGTAAAATAGTCTTTCAATCTCTCATACACTCTTTCATCTCACTCGTTCTTCCCTCCTTTCTTTATCTCTCTCTGTCCCTAGCTCTCTCTATCTGCCTGTTATTCCCACCTACCCACATTATTCTTTCACTTTATCTCTCTCTGTGTTATACAACGAAAAGGGAAATGAACTTTGGAGCTCACTTAGTTCAGATTTTATCCATCACACCCAGAGAACAAATTACACCATAAGCATTGTCTCTCTATGTCTGTGTGTGTGTGATAATTAGTATAATAAGCAACGTCTCTCTGTGTCTGTGTGTGTGTGTGTGTGTGTGTGATAATTAGTATAATAAGGTCTGGAAGGTTCCCCTATGGCGTGGGAACTCCCTTTCAACCTGATGTGAGTAAGACGGTGTGGGGGATCAGTTCATGACTGCAGAGGCCAATAGCAAGGCTTCTTTCATCTTCTCCTCTTCCTCGTCCTCCTCTTCCTCCTCATCATCAACTCTCTCTCTCTCTCTCTCGCTCTCTCTATATATATATATATACACACCATGCATACACAGAGACAGATGCACAGACACACACACACATTCAAATACTCTCCTGTATTCTCCTTTATCGTGTATGTCTTCCTCTGTAGCTCCATCACATGTGTGTTTAATACTGTTTGTGTTAAATCACCTGCCTGTTCTCTTTCAGTCTGTTAACAAGGCTGCTGGCCGTTTGGTGTGCTGTGATGTGCAAATGCAGGGCACTGTTCTAATTACGGGGGATCGAACAGACCTTGGCGCTGTCCTTGAGGAGGAGGAGGAGGAGGAGGAGGCAGCACTGACCAAACTATCAGTGTTAATATTTAATAGCCAGAAAAGTTGGACTTGTTTGTCAAATCCTGATGTTGTGCTCCAGGAGGTGTAGGTAGAGAGGGAGAGAGGGAGAGAGAGAGGTCTCCTCAGAGCTCTCCTCAACTTAAAGGGAGAGAGGGAGAGAGAGGGAGGTCTCCTAAGGGCTCTCCTCAACTTAAAGGGAGAGAGGGAGAGAGAGAGGTCTCCTAAGGACTCTCCTCAAGTTAAAGGGAGAGAGGGAGAGAGAGAGAGGTTACTCAGGGCTCTCCTCAACTTAAAGGGAGAGAGGGAGAGAGAGAGAGGTCTCCTAAGGACTCTCCTCAAGTTAAAGGGAGAGAGGGAGAGAGAGAGGTCTCCTAAGGACTCTTCATTCTGCAGTGAGGTGTCTCAGGCATCTTCCAAGTGTTGTAAAAGCATGAAGAGGCCACAGGGGGACCTGAGTGAGCCTTCATTCTGTGACATAATGAGTCTGATCACCACAGTGCCAATGAAGCTGGTAAATGAACCTAAAAATAGTATCAAATCTTGCTCAGTGTCCCTTTAACATGGCTGATGGTGTCTCTTGCTCAGTGTCCCTTTAACATGGCTGATGACTGTTCCTTCTCCTTTCTCACTGTTCCCATCCACACTTCTTCTCTTTCAGACTTTTTCTCTCGCGACTCCCTCTCTTTCTCTTTCCTCCACTCTGTTCCCTCTTCATCCTCCCATCAAAATGGTTGGCATTCTAAAATGGCCATTTGCTCTCCTCTCCTTTCCTCTTCTCTCCTCCCCTCCGTCTCTGTTTCTCTCGCTGTAGCTTTTCTCTCCACACTAGAGGACTTCACTTTCAAAATGGCTTCTCTGCTTCTTTTCTCCGCTCTTTTCCTCCCCCTCTCTCTCTCCTTTCTCTCTCTCTCTCTCTCTCTCTCTCTCTCTCTCTCTCTCTCTCTCTCCCTCTCTCCTGTGGTTGTTACCGGTCAGAGAGGAGCATTGATTTCCTCCTTTGCGGTTTTGTTCTTCCGCTTGTCTTCCATTTAAAATCGGGGAGCTGCATCTCGGCTTCTTGCCTTCACATCGCCTCACCTTGCCTGTCACATTTCCAATACTCTCTCTCTCTCCCTCTCTCTCTCTCCGCTCTTTACCTCTATCACTCTCCACGCTTGCCTTTCCCTCCTCTTTCTTTATATTTTTCACTTCTTTTCATCTCCTCTCTCTTCTTTCACATTTCTAATGATCCCTCTCTCTTTCACACAATCTTTCTCTCTCTCCTCACAATCAAGCCTCTTTCTCTGTATCTTTTTCTTCTTCCCTGCTTCCTGCATTTGTCTCGATCTCTCTCCACCCTTCTCTCCCCTACTTCCAGCTACACTCGTTTATCTGCCAAAGTGTCAGTCTCTCCAGTGTCTCTATTAGCGAGCACACACACACACACACACACACACACACACACACACACACACACACACATCTGCCACACCTCTCTGCATCTCTTACTCTGTCACACACATTGCACACGCGCACACATATACACACTCACTCTGTCTCTCGCACACACACACACTCTCTCAGACACACGCACACACACAGACACACACCAGCAGTCCATGGGGAGTTGTGTCTGATAGTGCTGATGCATCAAGGCCTGGGATAATTTGTTTAAATGACAGATTAGGTGGCTAACTCAATTTGTGGCCTATACGATCTGTAATGTCTGTTACCAATCTAATAAAACACAACCCCGCTCCCACACCTTCCAACCCTCACCCACACACACACATACACACACATACACACACACACACTGGAGAATAGCCAGACCTGCTCTTGGATGCGTGTGTGTGTGTGATCACACAGAGAGAAACAGATCACTTGATCCGTCTTTCATGTTATTGTAAAGTAATACCTCAGACAGACTTCTTCTTTCATAGAGGCAAAACACAAGCTGTGTTCTATAAGGCTGTAATTTTTAAGAGACATTCGAGTTGTCAGGGCCTCCACACACCAGCTGCGACATTGCAAATTCAGCAATTTCATTTGACACGCACACCGTTGGCACACGGCACGCTGCAAACACACACACGGCACTCTTCATAGTAGCCTGTGAAATCACTGATTGATTTTCTTGAACTACCCCGACAAAATAGACCTGAACTGAAATTGACAGGCGGCAGCAGAGTTCAGGCTGGTGAGCTAAGGTATACTGAATGCAATAGAATCTAAACCAATAAGCAGAGCGCTCCACACTTTGTCGGAGGCAGTGTGTGTGTCCTTAGCTATCTTACTGCGTAGTTAGGTATCAGTATCGGTTAGGTATTGGTTATGAAACCTCAACAAGCAAACTATGAGCACAAACCGGGTAAACATAACAAAGCCTCCAGTCACAAAATGAGCAACTATGAAAAGGCATTTTTGGGTTCAGATATGTGATCACATCTTAAAGGCTATGTTACAGAAGGCTTCACTCAGACAGTGAATAATCCTGAGAGAAGTTAACCTGGTTAAAGGAGTGTGTGTGTGTGTGTGTGTGTATATATATATGTGTGTGTGTGTGTGTGCTTGATGAGACATTTTATGGGTTATGTTGTAAGGCTTCACACACACTAAGAGAAATGAAGGCTTTCTCATATTAGCGTAGTGACGGAGGGCTTGGAGATTAAGACCCCCTCTCCTCCATGCCCTTCTCAAACCTTCTAATCAATTGACTTGTCATTCTCACTCCAACCAGCCCATGCGACAAGAGAAGTGGCAGTTAACATATTAAGTTGTAGGAGTGTGTGTGTGTGTGTGTGTGTGTGTGTGTGTGAGTGTTGTATCAGTGTGTGTAGTATGTTGAGAGTGGTGCGTGTGTGTGTGTGTGTAAGAGAGAGAGAGAGAGAGAGAGAGAGAGAGAGTGTGTACGTGTGAGTAACTGATTCTCTGGCAGTGTAATAGACTGGGGTTGGCGTGCGTGTGTGTGTGTGTGTGTGCGTGCGTGTGTGGGCTCGGGATGGTGATGGGGTTGGCGGTGGTGGCCCTAATTGAATTCTGCTCGGGGGAAGCGGATCCGTTTGGCTCGGTGGCGCTCAACGACTCATTGATCTCACAGAGGGCCTCCCAAACACCACCCTGCAGCACGGCCAATCAATCAAACAATTAAGCCCCTCTCCACACACACACGCGCACACACACACACACGCACTCTCCTTTTATGGCTTGCCTCACCAAATAGACATTCACACACACACACATGCATTCTCCATTTACGCTCGCCCAGTTCTCACATACACAAACACACGGTATATACTTCAATATACACCATTATGTGTATATGTCTACCTCACACCGTACACACACACACACACACACACACATACACATGGTATATACTCCAACATACACCATTATGAGTATATGTCTACCTCACACCGAACACACACACAAACACACACACACACACACACTAAACATTTACAGCACAGATGACTCACACTCAACACATACACTCACATGCATTTCTGACACACATACACATTTAATCAAGTCAGATTAACACTCTTGTGTGTATTCACACCTATCTCACTGTATGGCTGTCATACACGCAAACACACACACTCATACAGTTCCTTTCACCCACAATCCCTCTCATACACCAGCTGCAGGTGTACACTCACTATCATTACACACTCCCTCTTTCACACAATATAAAACACACATACACACAAAGTACAAACACACACACATATGCATATTCACACACACTTCCTTGAACAAACACACACACACACACACACACACACACACACACACATGACATGAATAGGCATTCAGTCTGCATGCGCTATCTCTGGTGTCTCTTACTCAGATTCTTCATTGTGATGCTGCTGCTGAGAGCTTCACACACACACACACACACACACACACACACACACTCTTGCTCAGATATTTGATTGTGATGCTGAGGCTGAGAGTCTTTCAAGCAGGCGAGCAGGAAGCAGCCTCCACAGGAGGTGTCAGACAGAGCACACTGTGTGTGTGTGTGTGTGTGTGTGTGTGTGTGTGTGTGTGTGTGTGTGTGTGTGTGTGTGTGTGTGTGTGTGTGTGTGTGTGTGTGTGCGTACACACACACACACACAGTAGGGGCACACCCACTGGATAACAATCTCCCGTGGCCCTGACTTGGAGTGCGACTTGTCCAGCTGGTTGATTATTCCTGGTTTGGCGTTCCGTGACCAGAATACCGGCGCTCCGGAGTGGCCATATGGCATGATCAATTTCCCAGCACTGTGGCTCCCTCCCCTCTGCCACCTCAAGACTCCGCCGCCTGGCACCATGCCCGACCGGGCATCTGTCAGCGGAGCCCGTCTGGGAACTTCTGCCTGTGCCACGCACACACGCACACACGCACACACACACACACACCTTCCTCACTGCAATGCTGCTATTTTAAACCACATAATCTTAGGCACGGAGAGAGAGAGGAGAAAGGAGGGGAAGTGTAATAAGACGACAGAAAGAGATGGAGATACACTACCCACACAAACACACACACACACACCGAGTAGGGTGTGTGTGAGAGGAGGAGGGGAGAGGAGGAGAGGAGGAGGAAAGAGGGAGGAAGGGAAGGCTTGGGTGGAGAGAGAGATGAGGGAAGAGAGGGACACAGAGGAAGAAAAAGAGGGATAGAGAAACAAAAGAAAAAAGGGAGGAAGAGAGACGAATGGAGAAAAGGGATATAGAGAACCAGGAAAGAGAAGGGAGGGGAAAGGACAGAGAAAGAGAGGGAGGAAGGGAGGGAGAGAGAGAGAGAAAAAGAGAGAGAGATGGAGTGAGAAAGGTAGAGTAATAGAAAATGAGGGAGGGGTAGGGATAGGGAGAGAGAGGGGAGACAAAGAGATTGAAAGAGAGAGAGAGAGAGAGAGAGAAAGAGTGAGACTGAAGGAAGGAGAGAGAGGGAGATTGAAAGAGGGAGAAGAGAGAGGTAGAGTACAAGAAACTGAGGGAGGGATAGGGAGGGAGAGGGGGATTCAAAGAGAGGGAGTTAGAATAAGAGAAAATGAGCGAGGGATAGAGAGGGAGGTAGAATAGGAGAGGGAGGGGTAGAGAGGGAGGGATAGAGAGAGAGGGATAGAGAGGGAGGTAGAATAAGAGAGGGAGGGATAGAGAGGAGGTAGAATAAGAGAGGGAGGGATAGAGAGGGAGGTAGAATAAGAGAGGGAGGGATAAGAGAGAGAGGGATAGAGAGGGAGGGATAGAGAGGGAGGGGTAGAGAAGGGAGGTAGAATAAGAGAGGGAGGGGTAGAGAGGGAGGAGTAGAGAGGGAGGGAAAGAGAGGGAGGGATAGAGAGGGAGGGGTAGAGAGGGAGGGAAAGAGAGGGAGGGGTAGAGAGGGAGGGATAGAGAGGGAGGGTGGCAGAGAACAGCGAATAGAGAAGAAGCATGAGAGTAACAGAGATGCAGCTCACGCAGACACATGGAGCTTCAGAGCCCCGCCATCGATCCTTCGGACTATATGTGTGTGCGTGTGTGTGTGTGTGTGTGTGTGTGTGTGTGTGTGAGTGTGAGAGAGAGAGAAAGAGAGAAAGTGTATGTGAGAGAGAGTGTGGAGTGGTGGGTTGGCTGAGAAACAATAAAAGGTGAAACAATGAAAAACAACGAAAGAAATTATAAATGTGCATGTATGTGTGGGTGGGTGAGAAAAAAAGAAATTAAATGTGTGTGTGTGTGTGTTTTCCTCTGCCCTTCTACAGAGTTAAGCTGTGGTGGAGAGTGCAGCTGATTCCACAACCAAACACAGACACAGGACTGAGCCCCCAGGTTTGTGTGTGTGTGTGTGTGTGTGTGTGTGTGTGTGTGTGTGTGTGTGTGTGTGTCTTTTTTTCTCTGCCCTTGCAGAGATGATACAGAGATGACCATCAGCAAAAGAGGATGATAGTGTGTGTTTTCTCTTGCCCTAAGAGCTAGGGAACACACGTAGTGAATAAAGGTGTCATAAATCTGGCTGTGACTGTGACTAGACTACAAGGTGATGGCTATCTCAGGACTCGGATGTTGAAACACCATCCTGATGCCCTAATCTGTGTATGAGGAGGTGTGCAGTTGCGTTCAGCAGGACCAGCGCAAGGCACAGGGGTGTAAAACGGTTGCCTAGGGCGACTAATGTGTCTGGGGCGCCCTCTAGTGGTGCCCTTCATATAACTTCTTTATGCTTAAACATAACGTAACACATTGACAACACAATGAGCCAAACGAAATAAAACTATTTTAAACAAATAAACGCTGTCTTCACATGGTGCCCCCTCTGTATGTATCATGTCCATTTGACCTAATAATCCAACAAACATACGACTTTGGGGGTTGTGGGGGTGTCGGGGGCTGGGTGCCTGCAGCGTCACTCGTTGGGATATTGCTGCACTCAGATGGAGGCGCATTGTAGGCTAAAGGTACACCCAAATTAGGTTTACAGAATATGAAAAAAGAGGAAGGAGGACAAGAAGAAAGGCAGTTATAGAGGTGTGTAGACTACTTATATCTCAGAGGATATTTAAGTATTTATAACA
>PYXC01000908.1:50000-87500 GCA_015244755.2 Tenualosa ilisha
ATTCAGTTAGTGTTAGCTGCCGGTTCACTGCTAGGTTTATGTTCTATCAAATTTACTCATTCTTTTTCCTACTGATGGCTCTCCATTACATCGAACACTCTGCCACATGCAGAGTGTTCTCAGCTCTAAGGCCCATGTCCTTTGCACGTGTGTGTGTGTGTGTGTGGGGGGGGGGGGAGCAGGGCGCTCTTAGTTCTTACTGGTGACCTCTTCAGCTTCATCAGAGGCCATGGAACACTTTAGAATCTATGACTAATTATGAGCAACTCCTGAGGAGCAGACATTATTGCGCCCACGAAAGGGAAGAGTAATCAAATCATCATGGTTTCCATTTGAATTTCTATCGGGTCCTGTGAAGTGTTTGGGGGTCACCTGTTTCCTAATGGCTTTGGAGATGTATCAGCCAGTAGCTTTGATTGGTGGAGCATGAGCAGTAATAGACCATGGGGGAAGGGGATGTGTTGTCACGGTGACCCTGGATCGCTCACGATTGCCCTGGAATAAGTATTAAGCCTTTCATTATCATTCTCCACTGCCAGCCTTTGCCCCTGTCAACCTTGGATATTACAAACACACTCCCAGGGACCTTCTAGAATGACGTACACACACACACACACACATACACACACACACACACAAGGACACAGTATAAACATACAGGATATAAACACCCAACTAGTATACATGACCCCACACACTTGTGTCTGTTCCTTGGCCCAATACCCACGTTGTCTGAGAATGTCATCCAAATCTGTGCAGTACTTTTCAAGTTATCTTGCTCACAGACAGACAAGCAGACAGACAGACAAACACTGGCTAAAACATAACCTCCTTGGCGGAGATAATAATGGCTATCCTCACTATGCCCCGAAAGTCTGTGCTGTTCTGTTCTAAACTGCCTTGACATTAGTGTTGCAATGTTCTTTTATCAGTAGCCATTGGCTTCAAACAGAGGCCTAACCTAGCCTCATCAGCCAATCAGAGGTCTAACCTAGCCTCATCAGCCAATCAGAGGCCTAACCTAGCCTCATCAGCCAATCAGAGGCCTAACCTAGCCTCATCATCCAATCCAATCAGAGGCCTAACCTAGCCTCATCAGCCCATCAGAAACGGACAGGACAACAAAGGATGTTAGTTTTGGATGCAGTTAATGCATGGAAAAATTTTTCTTCTGTGACTAAATAATGTGGTTTTACGCATATTTAGAAGCAATATTATGACACACAGGCCATTTTGCAGTGTCCCTTGAGCATCACCAGAGAACACTGTAAGATTGCTCTGCTTGTGCTGGTGCTGATTTACCCATTAATACATCAGGAAGAGTGTCTGCAGAAGAGTGTCTGCAGAAGAGTGTCTGCAGAATAGTGTCTGCAGAAGAGTGTCTGCAGAATAGTGTCTGCAGAAGAGTGTCTGCAGAACAGTGTCTGCAGAAGAGTGTCTGCATTATTTTATCCTGTTTGTTCGTAAGGTCCCATCACATGTCAAAGTCTGTTGCACAAGAACCTCTCTTTGACCAGGGGTGCTGACAAGTAGATAATGGGGATCCAGTTTCTTCCCAGGAGTTTAGGAAATACTCCCAAATAAAGATGACAGAAATTCTAATTCAAAAGCACTGGGCTAAAGTTACCACATAACGTGTTCCACTGTCCACTGCGTTTTAACAACGTAATCCGGCTCATGAGTGAAATACACACCAACATCTCAATCACAGTAAGTCTACATGTCAGAGCAATAAAACACTGCTTTCCAGTCCTTAAAACCCTCAGCAGCTTTGCCTTGGCAATCTTACAAAACATATCCAACTAATACAGGTCAGGTTGGGAGATGGACCCAAGTGGTGTTTTTTTAAAGGAACGATAAAAAACTCTTTACACTACGTGTTCTGCCTTAGTTAGGGCACTTCTCTTTTGTGTTTGTGTTTGTTCATTCATGCAAACAAGGCTAGTCTATTCGTCATATTTTTCTGTCATCATTTTAAAAATCTGTTCATGACAGAAAATATGTAAGTAACGCGCCCATGGAAATGGGGCTGTCCTCTGCCACCGGCGGTTGTGGTGCTATGATAGTAATAAGCCAAAACTGTTTTATGGAGGTGGAGATGTAGGGCCTTTGCTAAATAAAATAATGAATGAAATGTTGCCTCTAAATGGGTCAGTAGTTGTCTACGACTGAATCAGATTCTGCTGGCGCCCCTGTCTTGTACTGTCTGAGAAAATGCTCACTTTGACAAATAACAGAACTTCTTAGTTTGTTGTCGACATTATATAACAAATCAACATATTTTTTTGTCCTATTCCGTAAATGTGTGTGTGTGTGTGTGTGTGTGTGTGTGTGTGTGTGTGTGTGTACGTTTGTAAAACAGAGGGGCTCAGTGAGGATTTGAAGTCTTGAGCACAAACACCCCCCCAACACACACACACACACACACACAACTCTGGCATCAGTTTGTCTGTATTCACCACATGTTCCTGACTGGGTAAGAGAATCCCCCTCTGCCTTAAGGAGGGGAAAGACAGAGGGAGGAAAGAGGGGACACCAACAGAAATATGGGTGTGTGTGTGTGTGAGAGAGAGAGAGAGAGAGTGCAGAGGACATCTGAAGGTGAGCTGTGAGAGCAAGCACAGCAGGGCAGAGCACCAGCTGTGTGTGTGTGTGTGTGGTGTGTGTGTGTGTGTACGTACGTGTGTACGCGTGTACGCACCAGCAGTGTGTGTGTGTGTGTGTACGCGTGTACGCACCAGCAGTGTGTGTGTGTGTGTGTGTGTGTGCGCGCGCGTTCGTGCCTGCCTATGCGTGTGTTGATGGCAGCTCATTAACAGCAGACCTGGAGAACACACAAAATTGTTTGAGTTTGAGGTGCATGCAGAGTACAAAGAAGAGATGTGTGTGTGCGAGTGTGTGTGTGTGTGTGTGTGTGCATGTCTGTTTGCTTGAGTGCGTCTGTGTGTGTGTGTGTGTGTGTATACATGCATTTCTGTAAATGTGTGTGTGTGTGTGTGTATATACATGCATTTCTGTAAATGTGTGTGTGTGTGTGTGTGTATACATGCATTTCTGTAAATGTGTGTGTGTGTGTGTGTGTGTGAGAGAGAGTGATAAATAACCCCTGTTGAGCTGAGGGGGACACATGACAGTTCATCACCCATGAATCTCAACAGACCTTTAGTCCCTCAGGGGCCAACAGACTGAGAGACTTAGGAGGAGATAGAACACCACCAACACACACACTCACACACACACCATCTGCAAACAGAAAGAGAGAGACAGACAGACCATTATACCGACCCATAGAGACACACAAACACACACACACACATACACACAGCCAACAAGCAGCTGATGTAGAGTTCATATGACAACCCCTTTGATCACTGCAGTTGTGAGGTGAGGTGACAGACAAGTGTCACTGAAAATGTGTGTGTGTGTGTGTGTGTGTGTGTGTGTGTAACAGTAAGAGGGTGAGAGTAATGTCATGTTTGTTACTTTAGCCTGACCTCTCTGATATTTTGACCCTAGTTACTGTGAATTAAAATAGCGCCCAGTCAGCAAACACAGTCGTCTGTGGTATGTGTGTGTGGTGTATGTATGCGTATGTGTGTGTGTTTATATATTTGTGTCTGTGTGTGTGTGTGTGTTGGGGGACATTATTAAGGCCAGTGGGGAGGGGCTTGTCTTCATGAGGGATAAGCTGCCTTAACTTCATTCACACACTGGATCAAGACTGAGTCCACCACCCACACCCTAGACCACTGCTCTACACACACACACACGCACGCTCACCACACACACACTCACATATCGAACACACACAAAACATGTAAGCACACACGCATGCACATTAGTTGGTCTGACAGAAACCTTCAGTGTCCCTTCTTGTAACCTTGGCAGCTGACCCCCACCCAAACACACACACACACACACTCTTAAGAGTCTTTTCACCTCCTGTTCTGTGGGATGCACAAACAAACAGGAACCACTGTTCTCTGCTGCTCCCTCTTACTTTGTGTGTGTGTGTGTGTGTGTGTGTGTGTCTGTGTGTGTGTGTGTGGTGTGTGTTTATCATATGTTGGCAGATGTGTGCTGCAGTATTTCTGTACAGGATTTTTGTTTAAGTCTTTGGAAACCCTCACCAGCTGTGTCTGTGTGTTCATGTCTGTGTGCACATCTGTGATTGTGTGTGTGTGTGTGTGTGTGTGTGTGTGGTGTGTGTGTGTGTAAGAGAGGCTAATAGAGGAAGTTAATAACTTGACACATAATTACTGCTCCTCCAAGCACTGCTAAAGCAGCTGCCACTATGTTGAGTGAATATTTGTGTGTGTGCTCATATTTCTGTGTGTGTGTGTGTGTGTGTGTGTATGTATGTGCAAGCAGGTGTGTGTGTGAGTGTGTCGGGATGCGTATGTGTGTGTGTGTGTCTGTCTGTGTCTGTGCCTGTGTGTGTGTGTGTGTGTGTGTGTGTGTGTTGTGTGTGTGTGTGTACTGCAGTGCTTCATGACGGGACTTTGTTAAAGCCATGGTGGCTTATGCATCCAAGCGGAAGCTGCAGCTTAATTCTGGGTTGAAAAGGAAACTCAATTGCAGACATGAGCCACAGCTACTCTCACAGTGGCTGCAGCACAGATTAAAAAACCACGCAGGGAGTGGTTTGCGTGTGTGTGTGTGTGTGTGTGTGTATATGTGTTTGTGTGTGCATGCATGGGTGTGCATGTTTGAAAATATATGGATACATTTCTGACAGAGACACTACACTTAATATTTCCATATTTGTACTGGGAGCTTATATGTCCGTGTGTGTGTGTGTGTGTGTTTCAAGGCTGTGCATTAGCACCCACCCACCAAATGCGGGTGAAATTTGGCTGTGGCGGCTAACACCTCTAGTGTCACTACCCATTCTGCCGGGTGGTATAGGCTAATATACTGTGCAATGCGTCTTTAATTAATTAATTAATTAATTACCATTACGATCCTGGAACCTTCATCAGCACTGGTAAACACTGAACCAAGCATTCTTACAACATTAACAACAGTTACAACTACTCTCAACAGTGCCAGCTTAGCTACGTGGCTGCTATATTTAGCAACATTTTAGATGCTTTTTTTTTTTTTTCAAATTAGCAACTACCAAAAAATCTAGAACCATTTTAGACGGACATGTCCATTTTGACTGGTAAATGAGATGAAAAACAAGTGTAGTCTATATCTGCATGCAGTGGGTTCAGGGAATGACTGACAACTGCACATCTGATCTGCTTCGTGTCTAAATCGCTAAGGCACCAGAAAAGCAGTTAGCCTACTGATGATGGCGCTACCTCACCTCTGTATCACAACCCAAAAAGAATAGTCTATACAACAACGTAGTTCTATTGAACATTTATTTTATACTTAGCATTGGAGAACCTGGCAAACGTAGGCCTGTGTGTTTATTTTTTCTGTTTTCTCTCCTGCACTTCCTAGAGGTGTCATTTAGGGTCAAACTGTATTGTAAGTAATTTGGCCCAGATAGTGGGAGAGTGATGAGCTCAGGGAAAGGATTTTTTTTTGTTTGTTTGTGAAAGAAATTAAAGGCCTGAAACATTGTGACAGACCAGACACCTATGAGCAGGTTGAATTAGGTAACTTGGCTAAATAAATGTCTGACTGGAATGCCAAAAGGCTTTGTTGGTTACGGGTTTTCAAAAAAAACAAACTGTAAAAATCTTGGAATACTTTTGGTGCCACCATTACAGTTAAACGGGTTTAAATCCAGTTCTTTTGGGAGTGAAAATGCTGGGTGGCTAATTACTCTGGAAAGCCACGAGCCACACAGCTAGTGCGCAGTTCATGTAAAGCTCTGGTGTGTGTGTGTGTGAGGTGGACATGGTCTGGTAATTCTATAAGTTTGGGCTTTGAGGA
Source organism: Tenualosa ilisha (assembly GCA_015244755.2). NCBI lineage: Eukaryota > Metazoa > Chordata > Actinopteri > Clupeiformes > Clupeidae > Tenualosa > Tenualosa ilisha. The sequence continues at coordinate 55,893 of PYXC01000908.1, forward strand.
CGTGTTCAATCAAAGCGCTCAACAGCCACTAATGGGCAAAATTTGTTTTGTTTGTTTGTTTGCGTGTTTGTTTGTGTGTTTGTCTGTCTGTTTACTCTTCTGTAATCTTTAAGCACCACAGATGCCCCAGAGCCCAGTTTAACTGAGTGGACAAAGCTTTGTTGTAAACATGTTTGCGTGTGTGTGTGTGTGTGTGTGTGTGTGTGTGTGTTTGTACTGTTCCCCACACTGCAAACGATTGAAATCTGTCATATTGCATATGTGTGTGTGTGTGTGTGTGTGTGTCTGTCATGTTACATGCACGAGCTGCCATGGTCTTTTAATTTGGCCACAAGGCAGAGAAAGGCACTCCGCTCTGATTCAGCTGTTACGCAATTCCATGCACACAGCTACACACTGGGCCTGTCTGTCTCACACACACACACACACACACAAAACAAACAAACTCATATTTCATCTTAGGTCTGCTTTTCTACTTGTGCTGAACTGTGTGTGATCGTTGCTGATCTTGTTGGTATTGTCCTGTCCTGCGCCGCTGGGTCTCTATAGGTGAGATATAAATGTGATAATGGCTGTTTCTGGTTGGTATTGTCCTGTCCTGCGCCGCTGGGTCTCTGTAGGTGAGATATAAATGTGATAATGGCTGTTTCTGGTTGGTATTGTCCTGTCCTGCGCCGCTGGGTCTCTGTAGGTGAGATATAAATGTGATAATGGCTGTTTCTGGTTGGTATTGTCCTGTCCTGCGCCGCTGGGTCTCTGTAGGTGAGATATAAATGTGATAATGGCTGTTTCTGGTTGGTATTGTCCTGTCCTGCGCCGCTGGGTCTCTGTAGGTGAGATATAAATGTGATAATGGCTGTTTCTGGTTGGTATTGTCCTGTCCTGCACCGCTGGGTCTCTGTAGGTGAGATATAAATGTGATAATGGCTTTTTCTGGTTGGTATTGTCCTGTCCTGCGCCGCTGGGTCTCTGTAGGTGAGATATAAATGTGATAATGGCTGTTTCTGGTTGGTATTGTCCTGTCCTGCACCGCTGGGTCTCTGTAGGTGAGATATAAATGTGATAATGGCTGTTTCTGGTTGGTATTGTCCTGTCCTGCGCCGCTGGGTCTCTGTAGGTGAGATATAAATGTGATAATGGCTGTTTCTGGTTGGTATTGTCCTGTCCTGCGCCGCTGGGTCTCTGTAGGTGAGATATAAATGTGATAATGGCTGTTTCTGGTTGGTATTGTCCTGTCCTGCGCCGCTGGGTCTCTGTAGGTGAGATATAAATGTGATAATGGCTGTTTCTGGTTGGTATTGTCCTGTCCTGCGCCGCTGGGTCTCTGTAGGTGAGATATAAATGTGATAATGGCTGTTTCTGGTGGTGTTCCCCATCCGTCCGTTTTCTTCTGTTCTTTCCCTGAGGTTTGGCGTTGAGTGTGTGACTTCAGTCAGTATTGTGCCGTATGAGTCAGACAGATAGACAAACACACATTGAGAATACATATTACAGGGTTGCATTAAACAGTGAATTATTATTTCTTACTGCCTATAAACCAAGGAGGAAATGCAGTCTGAAATAAGGCTAATAAGTCGAATCGTTTTAAGAGAACACAACCCTCCTTGTTAATAGCACAGAATCTTCACACTTACACACACCTAGTGGCCAGTGGAAAAGCAATACACACACACACACACACATGTGGTCGGTCAAGACCCTCTTTGGGTGTCAGACCTGCTGGTCTTCCCAGTGTGGGATTTGCTTCTTTGTCTCAGCGTGATGAGAGGCGCAGCACAGAATGATCTCACTTGCCAGGTGGTTCTCCTAGGCATGGTTTCTGTTCTCTCAGGAATTTCCCTCCCTCTCTCTCTGGCCCACTGTGTGTGTGTGTGTGTGTGTGTGTGTGTGTTACTGCCCTCCATCTTTAATGATTTGTAAGTTAACTCTAATCTTTCAACAGAGCTGTGATTGGATTGGTTCTAGAAGTCACTCCAAAGTCGCTGTGACAACGGGATGATGCCGCCAAGTCAAGCATTTGGGGGAGTGTGTGTGTGTGTGTGTGTGTGTGTGTGTGTGTGTGTGTGTGTGTGTGTGTGTGTGTGTGTGTGTGTGTGTGTGTGTGTGTTGGGGGGTGTTAATGCCTCTGTATCACAGATCCTAAGCCACCATCAACCCTAATTCGGAGAAGAAACAAAATCCTCTACCAGGCTCTAATCCGGACAGCCTCACTCCACACACACACACACACACACAGATGAACTCAACCCACTACCCTGACAACTATACACTCAACCCCTCGCTGTACAGATACACACACACCTGGTCTGCTCAACTCTGTCACCCAAAACATACACCCTCTCCTCTCTGTGAGAGGTGCCACCCCCAGGGCAGGCTTACAGGCCTGCTGCTTCAAAGTGCTAGCGGTGCATTCACCAGAGCCATTGATTTCCCTGCTCTTTCTTTAGCTTTTCAGCAATCAATACCTCTCGGGGACAATGAACAATGCACGTGTGGGTGTGTTTGTGTGTGTGAGTGAGCGAGTGTGCACAGTGTGGTTGAAAGTGTGTGTGTGTGTATGCGTATGTGTGTATTCACCAGGCACAATACATAGAAGTAAATAGCAATTCTCTTGATGTCATCATCCATGCTCATCAAAACCCACCTCTGCTGGTCATATATCATGTCCTCCATGGCCATATGACATACGTAAGGGATGGGGTTGCTCGTGGCAATACCCACGGGTGTGGTTTGGCTGATAACCACAACCAATGGGGTATATCCTCGACTACCCCACGACCACGAGTGTTATATTGCAATTGTACAACAATTCTACTACCAACTAAAGAAGTTTCAAGCTCCACATTCACACTACTCTATTAAGATGTTTTCTCTGGAGAGAAATGTGATTTTATGTCAAATGTGATTTTATGACAATCACTGCACTCTCGCTTTGAACGAGTGGAATATTCATGCTGACGTCAGCTCAACTGTTATGGAGTGATTACTTGCTGTAAAGAGTCACCTGTGGCGTATCAACTCAACTGTTATGGAGTGATTACTTGCTGTAAAGAGTCACCTGTGGCGTATCAACTCAACTGTTATGGAGTGATTACTTGCTGTAAAGAGTCACCTGTGGCGTATCAACTCAACTGTTCTGGAGTGATTACTTGCTGTAAAGAGTCACCTGTGGCGTATCAACTCACCTGTTCTGGAGTGATTACTTGCTGTAAAGAGTCACCTGTGGCGTATCATGCCCCATTCGGTCTATGCTGTGTCAAATATCCCCATTCTTCTTTCTGCTTCTGCCACTCTGTGACTTCAAACAACAGGGCTATAGATTAAATCACACATTTTTTTCCTTTAAGTTACTGCATGTAGGCTAGTGGTTGTTATTGCTTTAGCTGCTAATGCATTTAATGCTAATGAAGCATTTCTGTCTGCACCCATGCTGAGGCGGCTTGTAATGTCCGCTGGAGTCTGGGTTGCACAGGACATTTGGCTCCATGCTGAGGCGGCTTGTAATGTCCGCTGGAGTCTGGGTTGCACAGGACATTTGGCTCCATGCTGAGGCAGCTTGTAATGTCCGCTGGAGTCTGGGTTGCACAGGACATTTGGCTCCATGCTGAGGCGGCTTGCAATGTCCGCTGGAGTCTGGGCTGCACAGGACATTTGGCTCCATGCTGAGGCAGCTTGTAATGTCCGCTGGAGTCTGGGCTGCACAGGACATTTGGCTCCATGCTGAGGAAGTCATATGTAATTTGATTATGTGTGAGACATGAAATATTCATGAAATTACAATGGAAAAAAACTGATGTCAGAATGATGATGTGTGTGTGTGTGTGTGTGTGTGTGTGTAAGAGAGAGAGGGGGAGAGAGCTCACTGTATATATTTGTGTGCATTATGACCCTATCTTCCTGTGTTTGTTTGTGTATGATGTTTGAAATTGAGTGTGGGCATGTATATCTCTGTGTGTGTAGGCTTATGTTATGCTTTATCCCAGCGTATGTTTAGATCTATGTGTGTGTGTGTGTGTGTGTGTATGCTTTATCATAGGCCCAGTAATCCGTGTGTAGTCCAGGCTTTGACAGACATCTGTCCGAGCTCCTCTCCTGACAGCACTGAGCATGTCCTCTGTCCTCTGCATTGTGTTCTTCCTCAAAAGCCTCTCGTTATCACACGGATTACACAAGCTTATGGATTTTTTTACACACTGATGAATGACATGATGCACATTACACATCACAAGCAATTTCAGATCCCTCCTCTTCTCTGTCTTGTCCTAAAGTCAGGCCGACTGCTCTGGGCTCGCCAGAGTAAAAAAGGAACACAGCTGAGAAGAGACTTATTGGATATGTGGGCAACAGAAAACACACGACTGAACCCTAGTAAGTGCACAAGGTGACATGAACTAACAAGTACCTGTGTACATATTAGTACTTGCATATGTGGCCTGTGGAGGTCACGAATTAGCTCCTCCTGTGGCAGCTAACATTAACTGAATGGGGCATTTTCTACACCTGAAACAACAGGGATATGAATTGATTTACACTGGAGTTCTCCTTTAAGTTGTTGCCCTGTTCTGCTGTTGGAGGGTGTTCCTGAATTCAGTGTGTGAGAAGGGAGGACAAAAAGGGAGGCATAAATATATATATTGCTATCAGCCAATCAGCCTGATGTGTTGTGGCAGAACTTTTAAAAGCAAATACTTTTACTTAAGTAGGATTGTTGATGTGGTAGTTCTGCTTTTACTTATATAATTTAATTTGATGGTTATTTGTACATTTACTTAAGTACTGTGTTCCAGTACTTCTTCCACCACTGCCTGGTCCTTGACTTTGATTAGCTGTTATTTCTAGACATGTCTTCTGGGGTCTGTTTCCCAAAAACATGTTTGCTAGCTAAGTTAACTGAGCTAAGTTATCAACATTGTTGATTGCAATGCAATTGCCCACTGACTACCAATTAAGTTGTTAACTAGTTAGCAACTATGGTTTTTGGAAACGTCCCTGATTAGCAAGGCAAGGCAAGACGAGTTTATTTATAGAGCACATTTCATACATAGTGGTAGTTCAACGTGCTTTAAATTGATGTGATTGGTTAGATCAGCTCAGATCCCAGGCTCAGCCCTTTTGGCCTGCTGCTTGGAGCTTGATGCTGATTGGCTCTGATGGCGGGTCGCGGGTCGGGCCGGCATAAAATGCCAGCAGACAGCAGAGTCCGGGCCGATGACAGCACCTGCTGCCCACAGAAAAGGCCACTGTTGCAGGAGCTATCCCACAATCCTCCACGACCTGTCACTACAGCTAAAGAGGGCAGGCTTGCCCAGGGCCTCCCCAGGTGACGTCTCTTCCAAGCAGACACGGCATCGGAGGAAGGACCCCCCACCCCCCCGCTCTAGAGAGACTAGTGTGCTTATTGACCTGGTTTTACCCACTAGCTCTCATTCTTTCAGAGGAGCTCCGTCTAGTAGATCTTACTTTCAGAGTTCTTTATTTTCGAGGGGCTCCGTCTAGAAGTTTTGACTGTCAGAGTTCTTTCTTTCAGAGGAGCTCCGTCTAGTAGTTTGCTTGTCTGTTCTCTGGCAGTCCGCCTCTAATTCACCATATGAGGTGTTTTTGCTATCTGGGAAATATAATTTATGGCAAAACAGCCATGGAGAACCGACAAGCAAAAATGGTCTTATTTATTTATTTCTATAAACAGAGATCTTGAACGTGCAATGTTCAGCTGAAAGTTAGGCCCTAAAGTACACAAATCACTAAGCTGAAGTTCAATATGCACAAGACCGGTTCAAAGACAGCTGTTTATCTGAAGGTTGATTGCAACTCTGCTGCGCACTAATGTGAGATGGCAGTAGCCTGCAGCAGCCTAGTGTCAAGTTCTTGTTAAGATTTCAAGAAATTGGGGATGAAAGAGTTTCTCTCTGACATTATTTGCAGAATACATACAGCATAATGACAGTTGTAGATGCTTCATAATATGCCTTTTTTTAAAAGATCTGACAAGACACGTTAAATAACAGTACAAGGAAAAGGCCAAACCGTGGAGATTTGAAGGGGGAGTGTGCCAAAGCCTGCGAGCCATGTGAGTTGGTGGGGTGAGGGGTTAAAAATCATGTAGTCGGTCACCCTTCATAGGCAACCTGTGGCAACTACACTCTTTCACCATGGGTATGAGGGAAACCGAGGAGCACCACCTGTGCTTACTAGGGGCATGTGTGACAGTCTGTCTTCACAAAAAAAATAAAAATTGTAATCAGTTGTCTAATATGTATATATATAAGGATTGGGGAAAGAAGTAAAACATGGATTGTATGTGTTGACACAAGTTTAGAGAGGTTTAGAAGGGGGGGGGGGTGTATGAGTGGATTGTGTGGGTGTGCAGGTGGGTGTGTGATGCAGGTTTCAGTAATTAAATCTAGTGGGAGCCTCAAATATGAGGTCATTAATATGATTGTGAATTCTGAGCTCTAAGCACAAACACTCAAGTCAGAGAGGGAAACTTTCTGAATAGACATCTACTTGGATCTGCAAAAAACACTCAATTGACAGGCCCTCTGTCAACTGGCCTATACAGAAACAAAGTCACTCTCTCTCTCACACACACACACATACACGCACTCAAACTCACAGTACCCACATAGCCTGGCCAAGATGAAAGCTGAAAACTGGTCAGCATATAGTGACCAGCATCCACATCCATATTTCCTGTGCACCAATTTATGCCAGTGTGTGTGTAAGCGTGTATGTCAGTGTGTTTGTAAGCACGTATGCCTGTGTGTGTAAGCGTGTATGCCAGTGTGTTTGTAAGCACGTATGCGTGTGTGTGTAAGCGTGTATGCCAGTGTGTTTGTAAGCACGTATGCCTGTGTGTGTAAGCATGTATGCCAGTCAGTATGTCACAGTACAACACACAAACAAATCAATAGATTCGTAAAATCTAGCATACCGTAAGTAGTATTTTGAGCCTGCGACACGTCACATGAGTGCTATTACCGTCCGCATCCGTGCCATAGCTCCACACTCACTCTAGTCTAGCCCCATGCCGAGTTTGCTTGTGCAAGCTGTCCAGCTTGCAAAAGGCTGAGAACCCCTGTACTAGTAGACACCAGTATACAAGAGGTCTTAACTGGGCTATTATTAGTCTTTGGAGCCTTCTTTTGGTTATAACAGTCATGGGGCTGTAAATTTGAATGATGAATTTATTTATTTTGGCTTTTTGTCTGTATTTGAATAGGACAGCAGAGGTCTGCAGGAAATGAGTGGGAGAGAGATGGAGTAGGACTGGTAAATGACCGCAGGCCGGATTTGAACCTGGGTCCCTGTGGATTCCCAGCCTTTTCATGGTTCAGGCGGTGCAACCAGTTGTTAGAATAGCTTTTTTAATGTTTTAACGTCAGGACCATATTTTGAAATTTGAGAATGCACTTAACATCTTATTCTTAATTTCTCTTTTATACTGCACTTTTTATTACACTATTGCACTTTCAACTTAAAATAGTAGTTTTTATGTTAGCAATTTGTTAGTGTCTTTCATTGTGTTGCAGCTTGAATGTTATCCTCTTTTGTAAGTCACTTTGGATAAAAGCGTCGGTAACACTTTACAGATCGGTAATAAGTGGGTAATGTTATGGTAATATATACAGAATTTCATGGTAATACTATTTTTTAGCCACTTATTACAAGTAAATACCATGCAGTTTCCAAATAATTACTGTCCGGTTTTTACAATAACAATGCAAACTGTGTTGATTTAAAGGTATAATGAAATGGTAATTATTTGAAGTAAATGTGTAATTACTGAAATTATAAAGTTCAGGATTTACTTATTGTGAAGTAATGTATCTGTCATTACCCCAGCATGGTGGTGTTGTAACGAGGTGTGAATGTTGGTAAGTACATGGTTACTATCAAATGTTATGACATAACAACACAGTGATGAAAGCAACTAACCAAGTCATTGTAGTAGTTAGATGGTAAAATGACATATTTTTCCTGTTACTACACTGAAACAAATGTAGTGATTTCACAGAAACTGCATGGTATCAATGCTGTAAAATACACTATTGCTTATTCCTACTTAATTTCTCAGCTATGGTGACATACCCATCAAGTATCCTCCTTAGGATATTTAGTGTTGTTTTTGTGTACTTACCTTGAAATAAATGAGGTAGTTTTAAGGAAACTACACAGTATCAGGGCTGTAAAATGCATAATCACCTATTTCCATTCAGTTACTTCGTTATTACCAACTGCTATGTGAAATAGGCTACCATGTGTTGAAATTATTGAATTCAACAGACAAGTATCTGGACTTTTATTAACTTTTTTTTTACTCCACAACAAAACATCCCTTTGACATCTTTAGTTATCTTAATGAAGCTGACTTGGCACACATAAGTCATCATCTCTGGCTACATTGTTTATGCGTAAATAACACAGTTGAGCACATATTGTTGGTATTATTGGTGCCATTTTTCAGTTAAATTTTAAAAAAGTAACAAAAGAAAGTACAAAAACTCAAAATACTACAAACATCAAAGAGAAGGGATGTCATAGAAGCAGAAAAAAGCACAGAATGTACCAACTAAACTATTGTTTTATAAGACACAGGTCACAGCTCTCCATTTTGTTTGATTTTTTTTTCTTTTAGGTAGATATACAGACCGATAGACAGAGACTGACTTCCCAAATCACACCCTGTATTTACACCTAATGTCTTCTATGAGCTAAGAGCACCATTTTTATGTTTCTTGGCCAACCAGTAGTGCCATTCAATAAAAGTCAGACACTCTCTTTGCTCTGTAATGATGCACATCAGTTTTGAATGTTCTCCATGCCCTTTCTAAGTGTTGTGTGTGCGCTCCAGTTCTAGGATGAACAAAAAACCTACGATGGTTGACCTGGTAATGAATGAAGCCCTCTTATTGAAGTCTTCGATATGCAGGCCAGGAATCTGAAAGAATGGTACTCGCTGGTCTAACATAACGTTGAATAATAAGCATGAGGCGATGATGTGTTCTCTGTCTGACAAACTTTAATACAGGACGTCTACGCTGGCCTTTCACCTCTAATAAACCAAACACCCATCCTTGCCTTCTCCAGGATTCACCAAACCGTCCACGTCCATACTAGAAATTTTAAAAAGAAGTGTAAGCTTGCAGATGACCAAAATTATTCTGCAACACTGTAAAAAAAAGTAAGACTTTACAATTTATGAAAATGTAATTGTTACAATTGTATAAACCAGTCTAGTTTTTCTGTTAAGTATTATGTTTGATTACTCATTCCAACTAGGCAGTCTATTCTGAGCATTTTAACACACTCTGTCCCAATCCAAGGTTTTTTTTATGTTTGAAACTCCATAGAATGATCACTAATATTGAATTAAAATTACTTTTTAATTAATTAAAAATCAGAAAAATATAGTTAGCCATACTCTTACCTTTCTCTTGTGGCAGAATTTGCTTTCATCAATCACAATGAAAGAATTTTGACCTCCAATTCTCCTACCAGTCCTCCTCTCTAAACGCTTAACGAAGCTTGTGCACACCGATTTCAGCTTTGCAGACATTCTGGTCAGAGTATGGCTGCTCAAGGCAACGTTTTCATGGATCAGATCAATCTGCCGTAGTCTTAGGCCCTGTGAAAACCTGCACAAAATAGCCAATATCAACTAAAAGTAAAAAAAAAAAAAAAAAGACATGCACAGATTTTGGCAACACTTGATCACAGGATTCTTAAACAGGCTTATGGTAGGCTAATACAATAGAGTGGTTGCAGCAAGTTTGTTTCATTTTTATTTTAGGCTGCATATCCTACAGTATATTCACTGATGCTCAATATGTTAATGATATGTCATACTTAAAGAAACCTGGGTAATTCTGATTTTTTTTTAATCATGTTTCTTTTCCACTGTGTTACATAAAGCTATGAAATGTATTTGATTTTCCTCATCAATTATATCCAGTTGCTTAAGGATCACCTACCTGAGCATGAATGTTAACCAGGCAGATAACTTCATGTGGGATCTTGAGAAGATGGATTTGTCTCTTACTGACTTGGAGATGAATCGTCTATGTCTTCGACATACCCTAAGATATACATTATTATTCTAAGATTGATATCTGACATCCATGCCAATTTACTTTTAGATATGACATATTGACTAAGCTGATACAAAACAATTCATAACTTACATTTAATAATTATGTAGTAAGTATGTAAAGCAATTACACAGCACAAGTAGGCCTAGCTAGCTAAGGTAGGCTATGCTGATGAATTTAGCCAGATCTCTTACCATCTATATCCGTCTTTGGTGCAGCTGCTCCTTTTAAGTTTCATTTGCCCTCCACATAAACCACATCGTTTTTTTCTGAATAATAATTTCTTTTTTTGCATCCAGTAAATTATTTTTTTCTTGCTCTTAAGTAGTACATCCACGAGCTTCCTAGTGAGTGTCATTATCTAGGTTAGCGCCTTAACCCAAAAGTCAGGTTGCCTAGCAACCACCGAGCTTAGTTGGGAAGCAAGCTTCCAATTCAGATTCCTACCAGTGAAGCACACGTGGAGCTCTGGCAAGGTAAGTTGAACAATTTTCTAAGTTAGACGTCATTTGACTACAAACTATGTAATGAAGCTAGGTTTCGGATTCCACTGAATCTTTTTTGTTTTGTTTTTACGATGTTCAGGTTCAGCCTTAGAGCATCAAAGGAACTGAACTGTCAGTATGTGTCGTCAACTATGCAGTGTGTGTGCTGAAACAACAGAGTAGCAGACTGAAGTAGCAAAGAGAAATTCGCAGTTAAACATGGTTTCCTCCGGGTTTAGGATATTCATGAAGTGCAAGTGCACACATTCGACCAAATGACCCTGATTTATAATTGTGTTAGTCAGTTTATAGAGTTTCCCATTAAGGGTTAGCACCAAGCTAGAGGACTTCTCGTTGGTTGTTTTCCACATTCAGTAGCAGCTATGTTAACTATATTAGATTCTATAACAGACACACGTTTGCACTGAGAAAAGTCAGTAAGAGTATTCATGTTTAGACTATATGTGGGTTCCAATGAGCTTAAAGCTGTTTATGTACAGTTTAAGTAACCGCGTCAAGGTAAATCCCTTACTTAAATGTAGGAAACAGTAAATGTATTATTAGCAGTTTGTGTGTTTCTATGCATGGGGGCCCAGGTTGCCATCTCTGATTGTGCTTGTTTGCAGTGAAGACGTCAGAAGATGTTGTCAACAGGTACAGGGCCGTGTTGCGGACGTACAAAAAACCCCGAGGCCTTCGCAGCAGCTGTGAATATCACGACGTGGACCGCAACGCAATAGCTCTCACTGCCGTTATAGCTGAAATGTTTCTTGCAGCTGATGAAGAAAAGGGTCGAATACCAAAATTCACTGGTTCAAAATTAATGCAGTATGCAAACGAATGCAAAGCATTCCTTGACACCGAGCCACAGCTAAAAGAAAAAAAAAATCAAAAAATGAAACAAAATGGACAGCTGTTACCTGTCTTATAAAACAATAGCTTAGTTGGGACACACTACGCTTTTTTCTGCTTGTATAACATCCCTTTTCTTCGATGTCTGTATTATTTTGAGTTTTTGTACTTTCATTTGATACTTTTTTTTACTTTAACTGAAAAATGGCACCAGAAACAATATGTGCTCAAATTATTTATTTATTTATTATTTATACATAGCCACAGATGTTGACTTATGTTTGCCAAGTCAGCTTCATTAAGATAGCTAAAGATGTCAAAGGGATGTTTTGTTGTGGAGTAAAAAGTTCTGCAGTCCAGATATTTGTCTGTTGAATTCAATAATTTCAACACATGGTAGCCTGTTTCACATAGCAGATGGTAATAACGAAGTAACTGAATGGAAATAGGTGATTATGCATTTTACAGCCCTGATACTGTGTAGTTTCCTTAAAACTACCTCATTTATTTCAAGGTAAGTACACAAAAACAACACTAAATATCCTAAGGAGGATACTTGATGGGTATGTCACCATAGCTGAGAAATTAAGTAGGAATAAGCAATAGTGTATTTTACAGCATTGATACCATGCAGTTTCTGTGAAATCACTACATTTGTTTCAGTGTACTAACAGAAACCCTTGCTGTTGCTTCTTATTCTGCTGCTGCTGCGGTTGTTCTTTCATATTCTTTGTAGTAGCTCCAACAGTTCCTGTTCCTGCTGTTTGCACAGGTCCAGTATCTTCTGTTCCTGCTGCTTCTGCAGGTCCTGCTCTCTCTGTAGCTCCTCCTGCATCTCCAAGAAAAGTTTCAGCAGATCCGGCAATATCTGTGACACCTGCTCATGTTCCTTCTGCTCCTTCTCCCTTAACTTCTGCACCATCATCATGTTTTTCATCTTCAGGAGCAGGACCTGTCTGTCACGCAACTCCTGCATTTTCATCTCCTTTGCCTCCTGTGCGTTTATTTTCTGCCGGTCCTGCAACTCATACAGAGCAGCCAGCATCTCCCTAAGAGCTCGTAGGTATGGCTGAATCCTAGTCCTTTGGCTGATTTTTCCAGACAACTGATTTTCCACACTCTTCTCCAAAACCTCACGTTGTTTCTCAGAAATGTCGTCATAACTTTGGTCTTTATCCTGTGAAGAGATCATGTGAACATTTACTGTCATATCATGGTAAAGATTTATCAGAGATTACCAAAGTTTTATCACACTTCACAACTAGCTCAGCAGTAACTGTAAACGAATCAGACCAATTTTGTTGATTGAATCCTTTGTTACTCTCTTGTAGATGTACCTGAGAAGAGCGAAGATCATCATCTTGTTGAGGCTGTATTCCAGTGTCCTCAAAAGTTTCTTGTGTTTGCTGATGTTCAGTCTGGATTTGGACATCACTACCATACTTAAGGCTTCCATTATTCATATCATCCAACTGGATGAGTTTTCCCTGCTGAATTCCAGACAGCTAGTCAGGACACAATCATATTCGGAATGCGATTTTCTGTGGTTATCAGAAATTCTTCTGAGCCTTCGCACACTTAACACTCACACTGTTAATTGAATGAGTTTGCAAGGCTGTGAGTGCTCACCAAGCTATTAGCAAAATTGGGACAACACTGAAATCGTCTGATTAACAACACTAAAGCTATGTTGCAAGCATGTTTTCTAGTAATTGCTTACACATGCTACACAAGTTTGAGTGCATTGCTGACTTTAGAAAATGGATAAGAACGAGTGCAGCAAAGCCCTCATGCACTTCAGATTTTGACAGCAGGACACCCCTGATTTACAAAGAGAAATATCTAAGAGCACCATTCAGATGTACCTTACAGTTAGTCTCCTAAAATAACCAGCCTGTGGTAATTACATATATCTCACCTGTTTTGAGACTTCAGTCTCCATCTCACATGGGTCTTTGAGCTTTTGGTCTTGGTGTCCAGGTTCCACCAGAGTGTGTTTCTGCAATACAGGGACAGTGTAGTGTTGCCTGACATGAGGCTCACACAAAGAGGCCATGCAATTCAGACAGGACTTCACAGCTCTGAGTTTCCTCCCAGTGCAGAAATCACAGGTCACATCTCCTGGACCAGCATAGCTGTGATCAGGAACAGCAGGACTATACTGCTGGAGCTTGTTAACCACTTCAGCTAAGGCTGAGTTTGTGTAAAGTTCAGGCCAAATGCTGTGTGTTTGTAAGCACTGGGGACAGGCATAGAGTCCTGCATAGTTAGGATGGTTCCAGTAGGAGGTGATGCACTGCCTGCAGTAACTGTGTCCACAGGGGATGGAGACTGGGTCCTTCAGCACTTCTGTACACACTGAGCATCTGAAGTCATCCGCTGTTAACAAACTATGCAACAGAAATGAAACATGTAAATAAAATGAAAGGACAGGAAGCTTCAATTCATACAAGTTCATGTAATTGATTAAAGAAATGTGTATCTATTCAGGTCCAAGGTTAGGAAGATTAAAAACAGATATTAAGAGTTCCAAACAGTTTAACAAATGCATGACTAACAACTAAATATGGGGGCACGAGCAGCAAACAAATAATAGTGATTTTAATAGTGAATTTGGACCAGTGAATTTACAGGCTGTTGTGAAACCAATATTTCAATCAAACATGATTCCTCAATCTCTGATGGCATATAATGGTTTATTACAGTCATTTCTTAAATATAGTTCCTTTGGACATCTATGAGGTGCAGTGTTAAATATAGTTCCTTTGGACATCTATGAGGTGCAGTGTTAAATCCTTTTTGAATCCTTTAATCCTTTTGAATCCTTGAACACATTGAACTAACCTGAAAGGATCACTTTCTTTTTGCAAGTTCTGTGGAGGCTCCATTGACTGGAAACTCTTCAGAGACACGGCGCTGGGTGCAGGGGACGGTGCTGCTTGTTTCATTCTAATGGGGAAGCGAAAGACTTTCTTAGGTCACAGAGTTTAAAACAACCCAAACATTCAGAGACAATGCATAAGGAAAAAGTAATTTCATAGCTCAACTGGGTGACCCCTGCAGTTGGGTTGCCCCTTGAGCCATGAATCTGCCCAAGGTTTCTTCCAAGAATAACTACCATAAATTAGTTTTTTCTTGTCCTGTTGCTCTAGGGTATTCCTCGTTAATGTCTGTAAAGTGTCACAAGACTATTCTATTGTAAACGTTGCTGTTAAATACAATATAACTGAATTAAACAGTTTCTGTTAATATCAGTTACTCTGTAAGCATGATCCGCTAGCTCACCATTGTCTAACTACACTATAAAAAAATTCTAAAGTGTGGTTTTATGATGCCTGTGTTCATGAACAGGAAACCAAGTGGGAGGAGCCAGAAGGTGTTTAAGTGTCAAAACTTGGTAAGTTCACCTGGAGGCAGCAGTAAACCTGAAACAGAGCCAAAGGCACTCTCTATTAGGAAGTTTACGGTTTTGTCTAGGTTAACTTACTGACTTACGGAGTTTAGAGCAGTTAACACATTCATAACTAACAACTAAATAGTATATTAAGGAAAAGCCCCCAAGGCAGGGAGGAAAGTGTGTAGAACAGATACAGACAGTTTACAAACACTTACGCCCACACGCCCACATCATCCTTCTGAGACAGAATTCAGGGCTTTAAACTGGTTCACATTACAAAAACAATCCAAATGATTGACATTTTGCTAGGAATTTAAAATATGATATTTACTTGCAACAATGTTCTGCTTGCAACAATTTTTAAGGATGGAGACATCCAGGACTACTAAAGGGGAGGGTATCCAAATCCTAAGTGCTAGATATGAGAGAAGCATAAGTAACGCACTGTGAGAATGTTGTTAGTTAGGCCTACAGATATTTGCACAAACCCGAAATGAGTGATTGTGCTTCCCACTGTGAGTCTGCCTGTAGTGTGCATGTGAAATACAATGATTAATTTGGAATGATTCCTATATTTTTTGTTATTTTAAAATTGAGATCAAGATGTTCCTAAAGTGCCGCTTTGCATAGCCAGAATGGGTTCAACATATTTTAACGTTGGAAAAGCGTCCCCATAATTATGCGTAGTTAAAAACAACTGATCTGTTGATTGGCACGCAAACAAACAGGACCATTTCTTTTTGGCACAACATGTCAAAAAGATTACCGACCCCTGGTCTAAACCCATGCAATCAAACAGGTCATCTTCAGACAAATCATCTCATATGCGTTTTATTCAGTTTTACTTCATGATCTATTGTTGTTAGGCTATTTTCTGTACTTGCAGCAGTGTTTCTCTACTCACTTGATTGATAAATCAACCACTACTTATCCTTGTTTCCCCCACACCAACCCTGCACTGGCATTGTAGGGGCGTTAACAAGACTTGCCCACTGTATCAGTGCAGTTAGGCTTGAAGGGTGGGCTTGGCTCTTAAGGGGCGGAATGAAGTGCATTTGGGGTGGGATGGGGTGGGCATGTTGTGAAGGTGGTGCAGTGTGATATCAGGAAGAAGGCCAGATGCCAATTTAAATAGTGAAGTAACAGTCTGTACCATTGTTGAGAAACCAATATTTCAATCAAACATTTGAGGTTCCTCAATCTCCGATGAAACATCATGGTAGTTTTATCGTTTTATTACAATAGTTTCTTACATATGGTTCCTTTGGACGTCCATGGCATGCAGTGTTTAATCCTTTTTTTAATCCTTTAAGTCCCGGTTTTGGAACACAGTAAACTGGGGGTGGCAGGGTTAACAAAACCCACAGTTCGGTTCGTATCACGGTTTAGGAGTCATGGTTTTTCGGTTCTGTACAGTTCTTGTTGTTATTTTTTCTTTTTCTTAATACTCCAGAAATATACTTCAGCATATGATATATAGTTCAATTATGCACAATTTAGGATACACTATTAAAAAAGTTGTATTATTATAAATAGTATAGTAAGTGGTCATCATGAGGAAACTTTCAGTGGCCCTGGAAGTCCATCTATTTGTAGTAAGAGCTATGTGGGCTGTGTTGGACAATTCCTTGACAATTTCTCCACGTCTCGTCATGCAGTTTTGGAATTACAGTGGTGCTGAAATATCAGCGGGAGGGAATATTATACTGTGGCTCGAGTACTTTCACCATCTGACGAAATCCTTCACCCTCAATCTTGCTGTACAGCTACATATCTTTTGCTATAAACATCCCCAATGCTTTGGTTAGCTGATGCATCCTACAACTCCGGCCAGCCTTCCTTTTCTCTCCCACTTGCCATTTCTACATGTTACGTGACCTGCAGCACTCACACACACACCTCTCTTTTTGTATGAAAGGGAAACACAATGTCTGAGTTCAGATACGACCACGAGGCTACACTGCAGATGCCATGAACCGTCAAACCGTGCGATGCACAGACGCTCTCAACAGTGACAAGCGAACTGAACGGTTCTGATTTTTTTTTCAGGAACCGTGCCACCTCTACAGTGAACAAACCTCAATGTAGAATGTTCTATTTGGAAGTTCTGTGGAGGCTCCATTGACCCAAGACTCTTCAGGGACACAGCGCTGGATGCAGGGGAGGGTGTTTCTCGTTTCACTCTTGAAAGGACAATAAGCCAAAGATTTTCATAGGTCATAGAGTTCAAAGCAACCTGAACATTCTGAAATAATGCTTTAGGAAAGAGAGATTTTACAGCATAACTGGAAGCATTGTGCCCAGATGGCGTTCACTGGCAGTTCATCAAATTTGGTCTGTGTTATGCCAAATTATTTCATTCTTATTCCTACAGACAAAGCTGGGCAAACTTAAAGAACAGAAATCTAGGCTGATACAGCTGTTTTTTCTTTTAAACCCCTGACCCTCAAACAATAACAAAACACTGTGTACATTTTCTTAGAAAGAACTGAGTCTCTCTGGCATGACCATGTTTGGTCCATGTTTGGCCATTTTGTCTAACTGGTGTTAGTCAAAAGCATCTGCTAAGAAATTAACATAAACACAAACATAAACAGTCACGTCAACACATCATTCAGCATCAAAGACTGCACCAAGTAAACAGACATGATTTTACTCTGACTTCACCTTTTCTCTTCATTACAAAGGAAAGAATTTTTTTCTCAGTGCAAATCTTCTGTGAGGCGTGATGTATAATGATAATTTGTAAATCACAGTTAGCTAACCTGGGCCTGTGAGACGCTTGTAAGTTTTGTGGTGGCTCCATTGATTGTTGACTCTTCATAGATAAACAGCTGGGTGCAGGGGAGAGTACTGTTCGTTTCATTCTTAAGAGGATGACATACCAAAGACTTTCTTAGGTTAACAATTTAAAACAACCTAAACATCCAGAGACAACCCAATGCATTGCAAAGGAGTGACTGGAAAATTAAAATGGTGAAAATAAGTATTGAACACATGAAAACTTTTCCAGTAAAGGTATTTCTGATTAGACTGCTGACCTGAAATTTTTACCAGGGGGCAGGGGGGTGATGGGGGTGTTCAATCCAGAGCCTCTTTTAGAGGTTAAGGTGTAATATGGTCACCACGGTGGGTGTTTTGGGGCGGGGTGGAGGTTGGGAGTCATATAGCAAGATGCTGGTATTGCGCATCATTTATCCAAATCCCTCTAGTCCCAGTAATGCATGGAATTCCCGCAGTCTTTCCCATTCCGTTATCAAGGATCGAGGACTTTATTTGTCACATACATTCAAACACTAATGTAAAACATGTAGTGAAATTGCATAAATTAGAGTATTAGCTCATAAAAGAGACAAAGACAGATACAACAAAAGCCAATCAATGGGCATTAGTTCATATGGGTTCAGGATCCATGTACAGCCTACAGACCCAGACATGGTTAGTCAGTTTGTATCCAGCACCTTCCAGAGATCGTGGCTGAGAGCTGGCAGAGAGTCGAGACGGAGCATTTAAGTTGCGTATGGGATATGCTTTATTGCCGCCATGCAATAACCTGTTCAGGAGGCTAACTTTACCATTAGATGAATTCCTATTTCTCTGATAGATCAAATCCAATTACACTAAATTAGAACAGTGTCTTTGCACAGGCTCTCCCTGGTGCTCACTCTCTCTCTTCCCCTTTCGCTGTATGTTCAATCTCTTCTGAGTGCTCAGGGGAAAAAACTAAACAAACATGCAAGAACTGTTGTCATAACACAACTGGATAAATGCAGGCCCTGTAACCCTTTCACAACAACTGCAGGCTATATGAGCCAGTGTACATATTTGCATTGCAATCAGGCAATATGCATGCAGTCACCACTTCATCCAAAATTCAATTCAATTCAATTCATTTTAATGGTTCCTCAGAACAGGTGTTTTTCCTGTTTCCTGGTTTCACTCTGTCCCTCTCCCTGTGTCCACCAGAGACATACACACTTGGCAGACAAGACATCTAATGACCTATTAAGGTCTAATAAGCTAATATACATATTGGTTGTCATCGAAATGTAACAAAAGCTACAGCTCGCAAGCAGTATCCACCCAAACTGCCTGTGTTTACTACTTTTTCTAGGTCTGTTTTTTTCTAGGTGTGCAATATTTTTTTCCCCTGCCATTTCACTTTATTACACCTGACGCTTATTTGGGATGTTAACATTCATATTTCTTTACATGTGCAGAGTTCTTAGCGTTCTTGGCATTAATACCAATATCTGGTCAAAATTTCATGTCCATAGCCCAATCAGAAATACCTGTACTGAAAAAAAATGTAAATGCGTTCAATATTTATTTTCAACACTGTGTAAACAGGATTGTCAAAGACTGCCAGGGTCACAGTGCACATAACAAGTGTGTGTGTGGTGTGTGTGTGTGTGTGTGTGTGTGTGTGTGTGTGTGTGTATGTATATACACACATACATATACACACACACATATACAAACAACATTACATTTATTTTCAGCTTAACTAGACACACATGATTTTATTGTCAATTGGTCTATTCTATGTGTGCTACAAAGGCGAGAATGTTGTTTTCTCTCCAATGAGGTGTTAGATTTAATCACATTTTGAAAAACACAGTGAACCAACCTTGGTGTGTGTGCTCTTTTGATGTTTTGTGGTGGCTCCCTTGACTGTTCCCTTTTCAACAACGCAGTGCTCAATACAGGGTATGCAGGGTATAAAACGTTGGCAGAAAACATTCCCATTTGAAAGTTCTGTGGTGACTCCATTGACTGGTCACTCATCATAGACAGCTGGCTGGGTGCAGGAGACACAGCTGCCACTGGTGTAAATCTAAAAAGTAAAATATGACACTTTCTAAGGTTATGGATACTATAACATTCCTCAAATATGTGAACAACAAAGCAAAAGAGAACTGAATTCTCGTGAAGGTCAGATATGGTGGGGATGAAGCAAACAAAGAATGTTTTGAAATGCACTATGAACTAACCCGTGAGGAGAAAATCCTCTTTGGAAGACCATAGACCACAGGCTGGGTGAAGGGGACACACCTTCCACTGGTGTAAATCTAAAAAGTAAAATATGACACTTTCTAAGGTTATTGATATTATAATATTCCTCAAACATGTGAACAACTTGTAGAACAAAACAAAACAAAAAAAAAGTTGATGCATTCAATACTTATTTCCACCACTGTGTAAACAGGATTGTCAAGGATTGCCAGCGTCACAGTGCACATAAAAAGTGTGTGTCCTATCCTAACAGCAACTGGGAGTAAAATGTGAACTAAAGAGCGAAATGTGCTGATGTATGCCATATTCACCTAGATGAGGTCCTGGTAGAACCTAAATTCAGGGAAAGAAACTGTGGACCTGCCCAGTACCCCCATTTTCTTGTCAATTCTTATTTGGAATTGACACCCACATGCTGCATGATGCATGATGTGATCCCTATGTGAGACTGACAAGTCTGTCTGACTGTCTGCTCATAAATATTTTTGTTATGAATTCACATTAAGCTTACCTGGGAGGTTCATTGATGGTTTGAATTCGATCCAGGAAGTATTCCAAGTGTAAGGGTACAGGGCGTCTTTTTTTAGGTCTTAAAAGGAAAATATGATACTGGTGTTATCCTCCTTCAGGTCCAATAATTGCTACTCTTACATAATAAATGGCTTTGTTTAAGAGACAACTCGCTAAGTACTGCCACTGACACATAAGAACAATGGAAAACAAACAAACAAGCCTTGAAATGAAAAGCAGTGTTATCAGAGGTCAAAGTTGTGAGATTGTAATTGACATGGTAACTATAACACAGAGCAAAGAGCTCTATTTGCTGAGCTCTTAATACACTGATTCAAATGAGCTCTACTTTATAGAAGTCTATGGTTGGGCAGTTACACTAAAAGTGGACTTTTTGTCACATCCATAACATAATGCCAAAATGCCAGGTAATTATGATGATGTGATATTTACATGTGAATGATTGCAGGCCCTATAAGATTTGAGCATTTGCAGTATTCAGTTGTGGAGGTTCCATAAAAAATGGTATAAAAAATATTGAAATACTAGACTTATGCTTGCTCATGTTTCATATCGGTGTGACAAAGTGCAAAATAAATAGACATAACACTCAACATACCGTTCTGCTGCTGACAGAAAAGCCATAGTTCACTGCTGACAGGATAGGCCAAGGCCCAAATACCCTGGTAAAAACAATTATCACAAGATAAGCGTATATAATAGTATAGATAAAAGTATGTTACAATAAATATAAAAATAAAGTTGTCCTAACGTGTCTGCACTTGTGTAGTGCGGTGATGTGCAGTGAGGTCTGTGCCAGGGTAGGCAGTGTGCCTAACAATTCCAAATTTATAACTAAGGCCTTGTCCACACGTAACCGGGTATCTGATAAAACGAATATATTTTTCTACGATTTGGCCAGTCATCCAAACATGACCGCAGGATTATCTCCTTTAAAACGGAGCATTTGAAAAACTCCGACCAAAGTGAAGATTTGGAAAAACTCCCGTCTGGCGTTTCAGTGTGGATATCAATAACGGAGTTTTACGTTTTTAAACGTCATTAACTGCAATTGATGCGTAAACGTCACATATGCGCCCTTGTTTATGTCAGACAATTGACAGCATGGATCAACTGAGAAGCCTGTTACCGCAAAATTCTGCGGTTTTGTGTGGGTGTAAATATATTTAAAACAGTCGTGTGTGGACCCAAGAGTTTTTAGAAAACAGAAGACAGCAAATGTGCGTTTGTAAAAATACCCGCCTACGTGTGTACATGGCCTAAATATGTAATCTAAAAATCTAACTACAGGCTACAACAATGTAGCAGAATGAAAGGCGGGGTTTCTCCTTGTAGCGCTGGGTGTTATTTTGTCAGGCTACTGGTTAAAATAAGCCAATTTCATTACATGTTAACATTACTTTTAAAAGTAGTAGAAAATGTATTTTTAAAAACTCTATTGAATAAGAGTAACCGTAAGTTAAATATCCATCCAACCAGCCAAGAGCAAGCTAAAAAAAACACAAGAATTTTACTCATTTAAATACTCGTATAACGAGATTATCTTGAATCTTGCTGTAGTCGTACTGGGACGCAAAAGCCCTACACACCCATCCCCCACATAGGCCTCATTGTTGGCCGTAACTGTCATCAGTAGCCTATGCAACAGGTCGTCTAGTAAATTGTAGCATGTGCTTTCTTTAACCATAAGTGTAACGTTATTGTACAAACCTAGATCTACACTTGTTTTGCTAGTTAATGTACCCTTCTAATGTATGCTAACAAGCTAACATGACGTCGCAGTCGGTAACCGATAAATATAATCTGTCAAGTCAGATAAATAAAAGAAAAAAATACCAATTTTATAATTCATAAACAAGTTGTCATTATTTATACATCTTTAAAGTATCCCCTTTCTATGATAATGACCTAAATTACCAAAGTTTGAGCGTAGCCTTACTTCCTCTGGTTACTGGTTCCTGGTCTTACTTTCGGTTTTGACCCAGCAAGTTTGACGACCCAAAGACCCGCCCTGTCTGCCCTTAAAGGAGAAGATTTACATTTCCATTTATGCATTTAACAGACGCTTATCCAAAGCGACGTACAAAAGAGGATTCATTCAAGCTACAGCACAATGAAAACTAACAAAAAGTGCATATTGCTAACATAAAATTTGCAGTATTTCACTACATTTCACTTCAAGTATAGAGATCGATTAAGAATAAGAGGTTGAGTGCATTCCTGGTATTCAGAAATTCAAACCAGGAGATATTCTTGGAAGAGCTATGTCTACAAGAGTTTCTTGAAGGTTGAGAGGGTATCTGTTGATCTGGTGGCACCAGCGTGGAACAACACATGAGAAGAGACTGGACTGGCCTGCCCGAGCTGTTGGCCGTGCTAGATCAAGTGGTCGGCGGGTGACGTAGAGAGTGACGCTTTAAGAGAGTATTCAGGCAGATGGAAGATGGTAGATGTTCAGGAAGATGTAAAATTAGTGAAACGTGTTGGAAACCTGTTTTTGATTTTACAATTTGTAACAACTTTTTCTATTTGTCCCAGGAAATGTCTATGCACTCTCACTGGACATCAGATGTCCCGGTTTTCGATCGGCTGCGTCAACATTTTTAATCACTATTTTCTCCTTGTCCATCCACTTGAAACAGGCGTTGTTTTACGAGATTTAGTGGTGTCATCATTTAATTGCGTTAACACAGTAATAGTTTCCCAGTTGGAAAAGGACCAAAGAACTACAGGAGCCTACTTAATTTAATATCATCAAACGAGGCACGCATGGTTCCTAATGAAATAATAATGCAACGTGGATTCCTGCAAATCCAAACAACTGGGCCGTTATCTTTGTACTGAGCATTGTACATAGATAATCAAATTTTTTGAATACTCCAATTTTTCAGGAGGGTAAATGTGTTAGGGCAACAGGATCGAGTCAAAACCTGGGGAGGTGACTAAAGTTAGTATTTTAGATTAAATATACATATATAGTCATTTCTTATGAAAAAATGCATGTTAGAGTGATTTTAGGAATAGCTTTTCATGGTGATTTTCAGTGTTTTAGGATGTTTTTATGTTATGTTCTAAATTATGTACCTGGAATTTGCAACTAAATCACTATGCAGAAAGCATTCATTAACAATAAAAAGTGGCTTTGAGGAAAAATTGTGTGTTAAAATGTACGTCATGCCCTGGGGACAGAAAAGGCACTCATTTGGCAGGATTGCCCACCAGTGCCAATTAGGGTCAAGTGAAAAAAAACGACAACTCTAATAGGCCTACAGCCTAAACACCATAATAGTGGAAGTAGCCGACAGATTGGCAAAAAATCCACTTAATTATGATACTATAGTAACAACAACAACAACAATATTATTATTAATAGATAACAGTATACATTTTTTCCCACACATCCTGGAAAACCTGGAATTATGTGGCTTTTCCAGTCATGGAAACCACCTGGAAATTGATTGAAATGTTAAAATGTCCTGGAAAAATTCTATATTACTCTGGAAAATTATGATTTTATTCAGTCCTTCATTCAGATTATATGATATCTTTGTGCTTTATAACAGATACCAGCTAGCTTAGCTGCGCAAGTAGAAACCTGCCTCCCGAGAGACGTGCAAGTGAATGATGCTGGCATTTTAGCTTGCTCACTAGCACGCTGGATTCCCAGTCTGTGATGTTGCTGAGTAGTAGGTTCGAGTCCTGGCGTGTGCAGAGCTGGACCATGTAGGCTGACGCGGGTTACACTTACTCTGTACAGTTTCCTGAATCCTTGTGGGGACAATGGAGTACTGATGAGCTAAATTAAGCTGGATTGTGTTTTCAAAAAGTATGATGTCTTCAATTGCATTCCACATTCCATATTTTCTTCAATGCATAACTGGCATAAGCTAGGTGATCCCCCACCATCCCATTCAAACAGCTTTATACCCACCCCATCTCAATTTTACACACACACATACACGACCCTGACATAGTGGAGAGGTGGGCAATAGGCTGTGTTCTTGCATGTCTGAATGGAAGTTTGAAACATAAAGACTGTTTCATTGAGTGAGCTGGGTGGGTTTAAATTTCTTTTACACTCTTCTATCTCCAGACACCGATTCACAGCATGTTGACCGTTTATTCTCGTTTTTCTTTTATTACAAGTGGCAGTTTATGATTTATGGCAGAGAGCGCTGGCATTGATAGCTTAATATAAAACACCAGATCCAGCCATTATTCTTTCGAGACAAACAATGAAGGCGATGAAATTCTGTGCGGTGGAATCGCTGGTCTGGAAAGACCTGGCAAGGCTTCCACCCTCCACCCAGACTGTTGTTGCCGTGGCAGCAGATACATCTTCAGGTATGTAGGTAGGTCAGTCTCCCTCACAGAGACCCTCAGGCTGCACTTGGTAACTCAGAGAGTGTGGAGAAAGGAGAGGAGCAGCTGAATTAGTGCATAATCAACCGAGGCTATGAGAAAGGGAGGTAATGACAATATAGTTTCATTTGATGTCAATCCATCTGTTTTACACTTTTATAACATGAATGATGGATGATTGTGTTGAGGGTTTCTTTCTGTCAAAAAGGTTAAGTGCAGCTCACAAACACTGCAGGCCCTCTCTCTTCCCCACAATATCTTTCTATAGGATGCCTAAGCCTCTTGCAGGTGATGATGAGCGTTACAGATTTGATCAACTAAATATTGGAGGCCAGCACTGGGGTGAATCTAAGGGTACCAAGATAGCTTATGCTGTATGGGTGAAATTTCCCGGGTGCTTAGCAGTTAGCTACGCACTTTTCAGCCTGCGCGCATTTTGCCAATGACTTAATGACGCAGTTGATCAGTCTAGTTTGGAAGGCCGCCTTCATTTTGAGTTTCAGCGGAATGGCAGAATCTACGTAGATCAAAAGAGTGCAACTTACGCACTGATGGGAGAATTTTGCCGTATGAGCCTAGTGGGGCAACATGCCCAGAGAGTTGCATGGGACGCCTTTTTTGGTGTCCCTGAAATTGAAGATGGAAATTTGCTCACAAAGTAAATTTTGCCAATTTTTGTCTGTCCATATGAAAGGGATGCCAGCTAGTCTTACTGCACATGTTAGGGGTTAATAGAGGTTAATACACCTCCCTACGGATTGATTGATGGGCTTTTTGGTTGACTGGCTTGAGTATTTTCCTCGAGATCCAGATGAGGTTGTGGGTTCGAGCCCTGGGCATTTTAATTTTCAAGTGCACTTACTGTACATGTTAGTAGACTGTGCGGCGTGGCAAGACATGTGTGAAAGCCAGAGCTAGAGATGACCCGGGAGCGCTTAGGGTGATGGGCTAGCTAAAAAGAAAGGCAGTTGACAGAAACAACTTGATGTATGGTGATAGGAGACAAGATATGCTGACCGTCTGTACATCTTATCACCCAAAATAAATCGGTGTTGTCACAGTTTATTGAATGGGTAACGCCAAATTTTGTGCATTTTACAAGTCATGACCTTTCTTGTTCCATTATTATCTTAGCCTAACATGTATGATAGGCTATGATGAATGAGATCAATTGGTCTTGTGCTTAGACCAACTGGTTACAGTATAGATATGAATGACTTGTAACCTTCATCAGCTGGTTGATAGCTGTGTGGTAGACTACGCTAGTAAACCCAAAGATGAACCTCTATCTCTATGCCAGTTTGTGAAACTAGCACCCTGGGGTTTTAGCTCACTTGTTAGTTTGCAGAACTACAGGGCCATGGAGCCGTTAGCATTTCTTTGGCTACGTTTCATTTTAGCGTCACATCAAAATCAAATAACGTGCAGCACTCTGTACCTCGATTTTGCTATTGTTGTACACCGAAGAAAACACAATACATATCTGGCTCATTATCTCCTGTGTCATGTTATTGCTTTGTAAGAAACTTTCATGTAGGGCAATGCTATAAGTGACGACACAAATTTAGCAGCTAGTGACTTTCTGTCCCACAGAAAGGAATTTACCGTACTTTCTTGATAGTGCTCCATCAGACTTTGGGAGTCCAGTTATGTTTGCATCATAAACACATAATGAAATAACTAACATTTAAAGTAATTTAAACACAATGCTTAGTCTGTCAAATCTGTCAGAATTTCTCTTGCCGTCTACTAGCCAAGTTATCGTGTTTGGGTTCGTCAGATCAACGTGACTAAGTATAATCCCCACCTTGAGAATTTTTAAGTAAGTGATCGAGGGGTGCACCCTCGATCATTTTACCCTAGCTGTGATCTCCCTGTGACCTTGTGCCAAGTTTCCTCTTGCACTTCCACTGAGCTAAAACACAAAAGAAGGAGCTGTATTTACTTGGTTGTCCCCTGCCAGGGCCTGTAGTTTTAAGATAGCAGCGCAACGAACATGGCGATCTGCATTGGCTATGCCAGTGCAATGTATATATAAATGGCGAATACAAAGCCCGCCTGAACACTGCAATTTTTTTTATTCTAGATGACCTTAGAAATAATAATTTAAGAGTAAAGTCAATGTAATGAAATTAGTTTTTATTAAAATTCTGTGTAAATACAACTACATAAAAACCTATTTTCAAAGGTTTTCAAACTTTGTAAAAACACACACTATAAATATGCATGGCATATATATACACACACAATATAGACAACCTGATAATATAACATATACACAACCTGAAAATACACAATGTGGCTTTAAGATCTGGCAATGAAAATGAAAAGACAAATACACATTTTAAATTTATTTTTATTTTTGTTGCAAATAACTCGTGCTTATCAAGAAACTAAAAGCCAAATGTGGATATTTCATTTCATTTTGGGTTTTAGCAAGATAATTGCACAGAAAACTTTGAAAATTAAATTGCAAAAAGAGTTTTGCATTTTGATTTTAAAGTCTTCATCATTAGTGTCTGTGTAGGAGTATCACCACCTAGTGAAGGGTATCCTAATGAACAGCATCCTAGCCAAGCTGGGACAGTGAGTCAACGTCTCTGTGCGAAAACAATACAAAACAGGAACCAAAAAACAAAATGTGCCATCCTGTTCTGCTGCTGCTCTGTGCCAGTGGGTGCATGTGTTGGGGAAGAGTGTCTCTCCAGGAAAACCGCCACCACTTAAAGAGAGCAGTCCTGCCTCCCTGTCAGGGAAAGGCATGCTGAGTCACCATTACTCACTCTGAGTCACCGTTACACACATTGAGTCACACTTACTGCCAAGCTCCACTCAGAGGTGACTAAGAGACAATCTCCTCATGGACTCCCCAACCTCCCCAACCCCACCAGCCCACAGAGCATCCTCCAGCTCCAGCAGGGGGGGTCAGTGCTGAATGATCTGTCCCAGAGATGAGTAACCATAGCTGGGCTCAGCCTGGAAGCAGCCTCCCCTCTCGCTCTTGGTTCTCCGGTGCCCTTGTGGGTCTTGACTCCTCTGTGCTTTTGACCCTTTGGGTGCTTAAAAAGGTTCTGTTGAGGAGAAGACCCTTCACTCTCTGTAGTTTAGTGCTTAGGGAATTCTTCTGCGTGTCTGCGTGTGTGGGCCTGCGTGCCTGTATGCGTGTGTGCACCCATGTGTATTTGTTGGAATGTGTGTGTGTGTGTGTGTGTGTGTGTGTAAATTGTGTTTTCAGTCTTCTCAGAGGTCCTGGGGCTGTGATGACCTTAACTCTTGTGACAGGGATGAGCTGACACAACCTGGACCTCTTCTCTGAAGCTGAGCTCCTGTCTCTCCCTCTCTCTCTCTCTTTTTCTCTCTCTCTCTTTCTCTTTTCCTCTCTCTCTCTCCCTCTCTCTCTCTTTCTCTTTCCTTCTCTCTCTCTCTCTCTCTCTCTCTGGGTGTTCACGGTGTAACTGTGAGGGGCACAACAGTGATTGGGATTGTAGTTTGTTCTGTGTGGGGGGAGAGGCCCTCTACACCCTCCCTCTTTCTCTCTGCCTTTTCCTAATTTTTCATGTATGGAGTTATTATTATTATTATTAGTAGTAGTAGTAGTAGTAGTAGTATTAGTAGCCTATTAGTATTATGATTATTATTATTATTATTGTTGTTATTACTGTAGTCCTTTCTTGCTAAAGAGTGGCAGCAAACTAATCCAAATCACAATCCAAATCACAATCCAATCCGAATCTAAATTCCCCCAGTGTCCTCTGCTTTGTGTTAAGTTTCCTCACACTGACAGAACCTGTGTAATAATAAAGTGAGTGTGTGTGTGTGTGTGTGTGTGTGTGTGTGTGTGTGTGTGTGTGTGTGTGTGTGTGTAATAATAAAGTATGTGTGCTCGTCACCAGTCAAGCCTGGTCACTGGTGGACAAATCAGTTAGATACCGACAGTGGCTGATTAGGAGTCAGGCACATGAGTCAGCCCTTGTCTGTGTGTGTGTGTGTGTGTGTGTGTGATGTGTGTGCACACATGCTCCTGGACTTGACTGTCTTGACTGTGTTGTTGAAAGTCAAGCATCCATGCATCTTCACTTAAAGCACACTGCCACACCATGGCCATGAATTACCCCACCCAGGAAAAGCCTGATGGGCAGACCTGTTCTGAACTACAATTCCCATCAGCCATTGTGCATATGAGTGGCACTTCTTGGAGGGTTTGGCTGTAACAGTAATGCATATGTGTGTCCCATATATGAGCATACATGCATGTATGTACATCACATAACAAGCGATGAGTCTCCCATGACTCACTCATAACTTGAGGGTGCAGTCTTCTCCTGCCAGAACACTCCAACCTTGAACCAAGCACAATTCTCTTCACCTACATCTCCAACCTTGGACCAAACACACTCCTCTCCTCCAACAAGGACACTCCAACCTCCCTACAGGAAATCTTACACAGTCTTTTTCTTCTAAAGAGACACTTCAACCTTGGAACCAGCCAGCTAAAGTAGAGAATACTTTTTCCCTGTAACAAGCAATTACTATGGAAACCAACTGTCAGAATAAAGAAGGGTATTGAAGCTTTTTGCTACTAGGGCCTCCATCTCTGGAACCAGCTTCTAGAGCAGAGGTTCTCAAACCTGATTGGGCCAGCGACCCTTGATGGAGCAGAAATGTTCCCCTCATTGGACCCATCATAATCGCAACACAACTTTGACTGTACAGGCGAACATCCATTAGTTCAGTTAAATGCTACATGCTATTTTGTAGCAAACTTTTTCACGGACCCCCTGGCAATGCGCTGCAGATCCCTGGGGGTCCCAGACACCAGTTTGAGAACCAATGTTCTAGAGAACATCAAAAACACCCCACTTGTCACTATTATTAAAGCTAAAGACCAAACATTTTTTCAGATGCTTTCGGTAGTCAGTGCACTGTTTTGATACATCTTTTTATTAATTTGTCTATTTGTTTATTTTTAGACACTTTTTGCTGTTAGTGTTCCATGTATATTATACATTCTACTTGTTACTTTATTTTTGTTAAAATTGTGTTATATTGGTTTCATATGTTTACTTCATTTCTGTATTCATGTGAAGCACATTGAATTGCCTACGTGTATGAAATGTGCTATAGAAATAAATTGGCCTTCGTTGCCCTGTACAGAATCTGTGTGCCATCTGAGACCAAAAAGAGGCCTGACACTGCATGCTTCATTTGCATCAGTGACTCTCGTACAGACTCACAACTACATAGATTAAACTACCCCGGAGAAAAATCATTAATGATTAATCATTCATAGGGTCTTCAGCTTGAGGAAGAGATTAAGAAAATGAAAGAAACTGAAACTTACAGTTGCATCTGCTGAGGACAAGAACCAAATGAACTTATATAGTGAGATAGGAAAATATCACTTCAAAGTCAAATAGGCATAAGTATATGAAGAAAAGATTACAGGACAGAGAGCACGACAGAAAGATTAGAGGTTGTAGGGTAGGGACTCTGCCCAGGAGTGTTCAGATCTGGACTGCAGTTAACTGAAGGGCAAATCTAGGATGAACTGACAGGAAATTTAATGTGTGTGTGTGTGTGTGTGTGTAGAGGGGGTGGGGGGGAAGCACACCTGGGCTGACCTGAGTGTGTTGGGCACTCCAAGGAGCTGAGCCTAGTGAGGTCTGTGTGTGGTGTGTGTGTGTGTGTGTGAAGGGCTGACCTTGAGGGATCGATGCACCGGGGAGCAGAGGAAGCACAGAACTCATAAATAAGAATGAAGGATGAAGGCCCCTGGGGGGTCACGCTTGTGTGTGTGTGTGTGTGTGTGCGTGCGTGCATCGTTTGTGTGTGTGTATTTTGTGTTTTTGTGTGAGTGGGTGTATAGGTGTGTATATGTGGGTGGATAGAACAGCGGAGAATCAGGGAGGTGTCCATCAGAGATTCCTGCAGTTAGTACAAGACAACTAAACACACACCTACACACACACACACTTGGAGATTAATTAAACACACACCTACACACACACACTTGGAGATTAACTACGGTCTTGTTCATATTAGCATCTTATACCGCCTGGGGTCCCTGCCTCCATATCAACCTACACACACACGTGTACGTACGCACGCACACACACACACACACACACACACACACACACACACACACACACTTTCCTTCTCTTGCGCATCTTCAGGGATGCAGAGAGAAAGAGCAACTCAAGCATATCCACACAATCACGGCAGCTCTCTCTCTCCTCTCTCTCACACACACACACACACACACACACACACATACTGAGTGATCAAGGCAGCTCTCTCTCTCTCTCTCTCTCTCTCTCACACACACACACAACACATACTGAGTGATCGAGGCAGTTCTCTCTCTCTCTCTCTCTCTCTCTCTCTCTCACACACACACACACACACACACACACTATGATCAAGGCAGCTCAATCGCTGCCTTTTACGCTCTCATAAAAATGCACTCAGAGCTTTTTGCCCCCACACATGCCTCTCCCAGTAATATTACTATAACTAATGGCTTTGCCACTAATGTGAGATTTATGTGTGTGTGTGTATGTGTATGTGTGTGCATGTAGTGTACAGTATGTGCAATTACATGTGTGTGTATGTGTGTGTGGAGGCATGTTTCTGTATCTGTGTGTTTGTGTGTGTGTGCGTGCGTGTGTGTGCGTGTACTGTACAGTATGTGCAACTACATGTGTGTGTGTGTATGTGTGTGTGGCTGCATGTTAATGTATCTATGTGTGTTGTTTGTGTGAACGTGCGACTATGTGTGTGTGTGTGTGGCTGTATGTTTGTGATTTATTACAAATTGCGGACATAAATAAAGTAGCTAAAATGTGTGTTTTCACAATGTTTGTTTATCTAAGTG
>PYXC01000908.1:92500-100000 GCA_015244755.2 Tenualosa ilisha
ACACACACATATTTTACATGTACACACACAGGGGCACACACACACACACACACACACACATGGATAGTTTGAAATTTTGTGCACTCTCTCAAAGACTGCAGTTCTGCTTCGCCACCATCATCCCTGCAGTGAAGACACAGACGTTTGCAGACGTTAGTCTTTTGGTCGCTGGGTTTTCTCTGGATAATCACTGATCGCTGATTTTGTCAACGTGTTTCTGAAATGTATTTCTTTTATTTCAGTCAGGTCATTTGCAGCCGTAAACTTTCATTCTGGTTCAAACAGCCTCTTGCTTTGTCATTTGCTTTCAGATTGCACACACACACACACACACACGCTCACACAGACACTTACATTACTAGGATAGAAGAAATTTGTTTTGGTGAAAAAAATATATCATTTCGACCTGGGCTCGCACATTTCCCTCTCTCTCTCTCTCTCTTTCTCTTTCTCTCTCCGCACACACATACACACACACACTGAAATACACACACTCACATACATTTCCACACTCACAACATATAGATAAACAAAATCATTCATCTATTGTGGCTGTGTGTGTGTGTGTGTGTGTGCGCACGTGCATGTGTGTGCATGCATGTGTGTGTGCATTTGTGAACGTGCATGTGTGTGTGTGTGTGTGTGTGTGTGTGTGTGTGTGTGTGAGGGCATCTAGTGCAGACAGCGCCCCTCTGGTTTCTCTGCAGTGCGGAGGACGCCTGGGCTCAGCTGAGGAGTGGCATCACGTTCCCTTCCAGAGTATTGATTTAGCCACACCTGAAATAGCCCAGGACAGACAGACAGACAGACAGACAGACAGGAAGAACACAAGGAGAGAGAGAGAGAGGCCAGATAGAACACAGTGAGAGTAAGGGAGGAGGAGAGGGAGAGAGAGAGAGAGAAAAGAATGGAAAGGGGGAGAGAGAGGGAGAAAATGGGAGGAGACAGAAAAGGAGGTGAAGAGAGACTGAATGGGGGAGGATAGGAAAAGAGAGAAAAGATGAAAATAGAACAGATATATAGAGACACAGACTGGGAGAGAGAGAGAAGAAAGGGATAGAGAGAGGGAGGAAGGGGTGACATGGTGAGAGAGTGAGAGAGTTGTACAGATTGAGAGACACAGCAGAAGTGGAAAGAGAGAAAGAGAGAGAGAAAGATCGGGAGAGGCATATATATAATAAATATAATAAATGTGTGTGTGTGTGTGTGTGTGTGTGTGTCTATGTGTGTGTGTGTCTATGAGTGTGTGTACTGTGGCTCTAAGGGCACCTGTCCCTCTATAGGTGACGGCACAACCCCGCTCTGTCAGGAGGACAGAGGAGTTAAGACACAACATACACATGCACGTGCACACACACACACACACACACACACACACACACACACACACACACACACACACACACACTTCTCTCCTCTTCTCAGCTTTATTTTCTCTCGTCTTTTTCCCATCTGTCCCTTTCTTATCTTCTCTTTCCCCAGTACTCCCTCTTTCCTTTCCTCTGTGTCGCCTGCTGTCCTCCTCTTCTGCTCCTCGTCCCCACACTCTCTCCTCCCCCCTTCTGTCCTCTTCTCCTCTCCTCTCCGCTCTCCTCTCTTCTTCTCTCCTCTCCTCTCCACTCTTCTCTCCTCTCCTCTCTTCTTCTATCCTCTCCTCTCCTCTCTTCTTCTCTCCTTTCCTCTCCGCTCTTCTTCTCCTCTCTTCTCCTCTCCTCTGCTGTATCTCAGGGGAGCTGCCTCTGCTCTCCTCCTCTCCTCTCCTCCTCTTTTCTCCTCTGCTTCTCTCTGGGTTCACTGCTCAGTAAAACAGCACTCTGCTCCTGGAGAACACACTGATAGCTCATAAATCAAACTCCAGGGTGTTTGTGTGTGTGTTTAAAGGAGAAGGGCAGAGAGGTGTTATTAATGAAGTGTTGAGTGTGTAAGTGTGTGTGTGTGTGTATGTAAGTGTGTGTGTGTGTAAGTGTGTGTGTGTGTGTGTGTGTGCTGAGAGGGCTGAAGCTGACTGAGCCAAGGGCCCGTGTGATCCTCCCTCTGGAATCTAGGAGCCTGGCCTAGGCTGTATTTAACGCTCTAATCCCAAATACTCTCGCTCACATACACACACACACACACACACACACACTCCGCTCGTTTTCACATCTAAAAAGAGAGAGAGTTGGAGGGAGGAAAAAACCCCACTGGCCTACTTCATCTGGAAACAATGCAAATCCCCTAATCCACATATTTTTGACATGCTATGATTAAAGAGAGAACACAGAGGACGTTTGTGTGTGTGTGTGTGTGTGTGTGTGTGTGTGTGTGTGTGTGTACGTGTGTCTTCACACATTCAACAACCAGCCAAGAGCACAAAAACACAACAGCCAGAGAAACAAATCAAACCCAGTGATCCAAAAGGACACACACAGACACACACACATACACACACGCACACACACACACACACACAGACACACACAGACACACACACATACACACACATACACACACACACACACACACACAGACACACACACACACAGACACACACACACATATACACACATGCACAGACACACACACACACACACACACAGAGACACACACACACACACGCGCACACACACACATACACACACACACACACACACACACACACAGACACACACACACACACACAGAGAGACACACACACAGACACACACACACACACACATAAATAAAATAGAAGGAATAGATAAATAGATCAAACAGACAGATGTGACCGTGATGTTCCAAGACGAGCAAACAGGACCAGGCGGACAGACTGCTTTATGTGAACGTGCATGTGTGTGTGTGTGTCAGGCCACTGTGGGGTGTGTGAGTGATGTGTGTGAGTAGTCTTCTGTCTGTCAGGACACTGTGGGGTGTGTGAGTGATGTGTGTGAGTAGTCTTCTGTCTGTCAGGCCACTGTGGGTGTGTGAGTGATGTGTGTGAGTAGTCTTCTGTCTGTCAGGACACTGTGGGGTGTGTGAGTGATGTGTGTGAGTAGTCTTCTGTCTGTCAGGACACTGTGGGGTGTGTGAGTGATGTGTGTGAGTAGTCTTCTGTCTGTCAGGACACTGTGGGGTGTGTGAGTGATGTGTGTGAGTAGTCTTCTGTCTGTCAGGACACTGTGGGGTGTGTGAGTGATGTGTGTGAGTAGTCTTCCGTCTATCAGGCCACTGTGGGGTGTGTGAGTGATGTGTGTGAGTAGTCTTCTGTCTGTCAGGACACTGTGGGGTGTGTGAGTGATGTGTGTGAGTAGTCTTCTGTCTGTCAGGACACTGTGGGGTGTGTGAGTGATGTGTGTGAGTAGTCTTCTGTCTGTCAGGCCACTGTGGGGTGTGTGAGTGATGTGTGTGAGTAGTCTTCTGTCTGTCAGGACACTGTGGGGTGTGTGAGTGATGTGTGTGAGTAGTCTTCTGTCTGTCAGGACACTGTGGGGTGTGTGAGTGATGTGTGTGAGTAGTCTTCTGTCTGTCAGGACACTGAGATGCGTGACTGTCATGTGTGGCCTATCAGTGTGTCAGTCTACCACGTCTATGTCTGTGTGTTTGGAGAGACATTGGGACTCAGACGCTGTCTGTCTCCCTGTCTTTGACTCATGAGGATCAACTATGGGTGGGCATGAGAACCTGTCTATGTGTGTTTGACGCGAAGTTATAAAGTATTGGTGTGTGTGTGTGTGTGTGTGTGTGTTTGACCAGTAGTATTAAAGTACAGGTGTGTGTGTGTGTGTGTGTGTGTGTGTTTGACCCGTAGTAATAAAGTATAGGTGTGTGTGTGTGTGTGTTTGACCCGTAGTAATAAAGTATGTGTGTGTGTGTGTGTGTGTGTGTGTGTGTGTGTGTGTGTGTCTCTGTGTGTTTGACCCATAGTAGTAAAATATAGGGAGAAGAGAAGGAGCAGGTGTGCCGGCTTCAGATGAGATGGAGGCACTTTATTGGTGGGTGGAGGTCAGGTGGGTCATGAGGGCAAGGTGAGTGGGGTCAAGCTGGGGTCATAGGGCATCTGCCGACTTTGTGAGCAATCTGGCTGTAACGAGGGGTCACACACACATTTTACACCAGACTGTTTTAACTCATGCTACTGGAACACATGCAATCTACACACACACACACACACACACACACACACACACAGTTCCATATGCGTACATCTCTCTGACCCCAATCACCACCTTCCTGTTGTGCAACCAGTATGGGGAGAAGCAAGAGGAAAAAAAACGAGAGATAGAATAGAGAGAGAAGCGGAGAAAGAGAAAATGGAAAGATAAGAGGAAGGGAGCGAGAGAAAGAGAGAGCGAATAAGAGCCAAAAAAGAGTAAAGAGAGAGAGAGAGTGAAGGAAGGAGAGAAATAGATGACTCCCTCAGGCGTCTCCATGTGTGTGTCCTGGGGGCCTGGACATCTCAGTACGCTGCCCCAGTGCCAGCCTCTTCTACCCACATGGTCAGGGTACATACACACACACACACACACACGCACACACACACACATACACCAGTGCCAGCCTCCTCTACCTACATGGTCAGGGCATGTGAGAACACACATACACCAAACAGAGAATTCAGTATTCACATACACACACAACACACATACACACACACACATTACCTTTCACATGCACACACACACACATTAGCATTCTGTCTCCCAATGCTCTTTCATCCTGACAGGCTAGCAATGTTGGCAGTCGGAGAGATGCGGTGGGATATTTAGAGAAGATGAGAGCTGTTATTGGCACAGAGATGGAGATGGAGAGAGACAGAGAAAGGGAGATGAGGAGAAAGAGGGATAGAGAGAAGGAGAGACATGAAACTAAAGGAGAGGGAAAGAATTGAGGGAAAAACAGATAGAGAGTAAAGAGCCAAGTGAAAAAAGAGAGTGAAAGAGGGAGATGGACACATACACACACACACACACACACACACGCGCACACACACACACACACACACACGCATATACATGCACAGCAGGGAGATGGACACACACACACACACATGCACACACACGCATATACATGCACAGCAGGGAGATGGACTTGGGAGGAATGAGACTGAAATAGACAGTGAGAATACTGAGGGAGAGGGGAAGAGAAAGTGAGAGAGAGAGGGAAAGAGAGAGAGATGGAGGCGTTGAGCTCAGGGGCGCTTACATAAAAGACAGCTGAACATGAGTTCTTTTAACGGTGCTGTTTGATACACCACTGAAGCTGTCAGCGCCACATGCTTTAAACACAGTCAGGAGTGTGTGTGCCTATGTGTTTGTGTATGCTTGTTTGTGTGTGTGTGTGTAAAAGGCTGTAAAATGTGGGAGAGAAATCTAAATTTAAAATTAAAATGTGTGTAAGTCGTTCCCTGCAGCACTGCAGTGAGGTTCCCCCATTTTAACAGCCTTTTACACACACACACACACACACACACAAACACATACGCGCACACACACACACACACACACACAAGCATACACAAACACATACGCTACATTTTAAACTTTCCCCCATTTTAGTGCTTTGCACCCCCCCCTTGGTGGAATTACTGTAACAAGTTTAACCTCGAAGCATATGACATTCACTACAGTTTGGTAGCTAAATCTGTATGCACACACACAATCACACAAACACACACACATACACACACAAAAACACTAGCCCTCAGGTTTTTGTATTTTTTAAATCCTCCCAAGTCATGGGTGAAAAACTACTTATGATGATTTGAAAGAAAAGCCCAAGCTTCCCTGTGCTGAAACTGTGCCTGAGAAATAACCTGAGCTGGACTCTGCAATGCTGCAGCTACATTGCATGGAAAATGACCTAGGCTACGCTAAGTCATCTGCTAACATTCAGCAACATAAGCCTTGCTAAGCTAACAGACACATCTGCTGAGATTCTGAAATGCTGACTTTATTACCGTACGCTAAGCTAGGCTATTAGCTATTAGCTCTGAACCCATCTGATTAGAGTGTCCAACTATCTAGACCTACCAGTGGTGGTAGACACCCAGCATCCTTCCTAGACAGGACATACACAGATCCTAGCCCTGAACACAAGATGCGAGGGCATCTC
Source organism: Tenualosa ilisha (assembly GCA_015244755.2). NCBI lineage: Eukaryota > Metazoa > Chordata > Actinopteri > Clupeiformes > Clupeidae > Tenualosa > Tenualosa ilisha. The sequence continues at coordinate 98,567 of PYXC01000908.1, forward strand.
AGTGGGATGGTTCAGCATGGCCTTGAGAAGTCATTGTTGTGTTGGCGAATGCTATGCTGCTATGCTAAAACTAGGCCATTACTGTAACTAGAGAATGACTACGGAGAACCTCTGCCATAAACACTTTCTGTAACAGCTTCCCTTGAGGTTACCCCGTGCTGTTCTCAAAACCCCTTTTCAGCTTTCAGCTTCTCAGAACTGACCAGTTAGTTACAGAGGCTACTTCCTGGCCTTTATCTGCTGAATACAGGAAATGAGTGGAAGAGATGGGGAGTGGGTTTCTTTTGTTGTCACAGAAATTCAAAGTTAGATTAATCGAAGTCCCTCAGCCCTTCTGTTATTCCTCTAGACACCCACTGGAATTCTATTTCTCCGTGTGAATAATATTTTAGCAGCATGCAGACTGCGGCCAGGTATATCCCAGTGAGTGTCCTACTCTATAATGTGTGTGTATTTATGTGAGGCATTTAAATCACACACTCATCCACTATCTCGTGTGTGTGTGTGTGTTTGTGTGTCAGTATAAATCAGTCCTGCGTGAGTGTGTGTGTGTGTTTGTGTGTGTGAGCACAACGCTTGCTTGGCAGAGAAGATTTATCCAATCACATTTCACAGTGCCTTGTGGGAGAAACACATGCTGTCATATTGGCCTATGAAATCCAGATATGGTCGCTGGCCGTCACGCAATCTGCCTGTCAAGTAGAGATGGTGGCACTGCATTGATTTATCTGCCATGTTCATCTTCCCCAACCCAGTGATGTCCTTACACCCCAGCACACACACAGCACACACACTGATAACTCTATCACATGTCTGGACAATCATGCAGATTTGGATGGCAATGCATGCCAAATCCGTTCATGGTAATTTAATGCAAATTTAACAACTTTTAATACCCGCAAGTACACTTATGCAACTGCTTGTGTCTATGTCAGTTGGTATGGGTAAAAGTCTGTCTATCTATCTATCTATCTGTCTTTCTGTCTGTCTGTCTGTAGCGGTAGCGGTGGTAGCATAGTGATTAAGGAACCTGGCTAGCATGCAAGTAGCCTGAAATGTTGTGGGTTCAAATCCCAGCTGCCACCGTTGTGCCCCTGAGCAAGGCACTTAACCCTAAGCTGCTCTAGGGGAGACTGGCCCTAAACAACTAATAGTTGACAATTGTATTTTTTTGGATAAAAGTGTCTGCTAAATGCATAAATGTGAAATCTAAATGTAATGTAATCTTCCTCAAAACCCTTAGGGGACAGTGGTGGCGTAGTGGTTAAGGAACCTGGCTAGCATGCTAGTAGCGTGGAAATTGTGGGTTTGAATCCCAGCCTTGAGCAAGGCACTTAGCCCTCAGTTGCTCAAGGGGAGACTGGCCCCGATGTAGGTGATAGTTGACAAATGTTAGTTGCTTTGGATAAAAGCGTCTGCTAAATGCATAAATGT
>PYXC01000908.1:102500-112500 GCA_015244755.2 Tenualosa ilisha
CTTTGTGGATGTTGACTTTGCTTGAAGATTTTCCACACATCAGGCACTGTGACCACTGTGCCTGGATCAGCTGAGAGGTCAGTGATGGAGGAGGTTCTTTCTGGAGGGTCAGTGGTCACCTCAAAGAGGGTATAGGAGCTGTTTAGCTCATCTGGGAGTGAAGAGTGAGAGACTCGGACCTCACATTTCTTTTCTCTAAAATCAGAAATCATGTGTAGTCCCTCTGCCACCTGCCTCCTGCCTCCTGCCTCCTGCCTCCTGCCACCTGCCTCCTGCCTCCTGCCTCCTGCCTCCTGCCTCCTGCCACCTGCCACATGCCTCCTGCCTCCTGCCTCATGCCTCCTGCCTCCTGCCTCATGCCTCCTGCCACCTGCCTCTTGAATCACCAGCCTCCAGTTGCTCCTCAGTCTGATGCCTTTAGTCCCATGTTGCTGCTTTGGTTGTTTTACGCAGGTCATATTGGGGTTTTTTCTCCAGCTCCTTCTGTCCAGACACACAGGCACAATCACAGGCCCTGAGAGCAGCAGTGCATTGAGGCCACGCCCCTCACAGGGGGGAAATGAACCCCTTGGTCCTACTTGACTTTTCATTGCGTTAAGGCGTCACACACAGATTTGTGACTTATGGTAAACAAATGTCAGATGTCTAAAAGCTGCTGGGGGACTGCCAGCAAGAAGAAGACCTCAGAACCTTTTTTTAATAAGCTGACTATATGGATATAAACGAAATAGTGGATCCCTGTGTCAAAGACAGCGCACAAAACATCACACTTTGAAATCCCCTTACCCTTTGATAACCCTAGACAGCACGCAAAACTTCACTCTTTGAAAACCAGATTGATAACCGTAGGCTTTCCTATGCAACTCAAATGGACAGTATTTTTGTAGGACATATTTGTAACCTGAAACCAATATGAATCACGATATTAGTGAGGGTCCAAATCAGAGGTCATATTGCAAGATCATGATGCTAAGACCTGCTGAGAAAATGTTTAACAAACATGACGTTGTCTAGCATTGCTTACTCTCCCTAAGCTAGTCTATCGTTATATCGCCTTAAAACCTTTACACTGTCAAACATCACTTGATGGAGTAATCACTATATTTAGGCTATTGCAAAAATAGAGGCAGGGAACAGAGAAGTCCATCACTGGTATTAAGCTGATAACACTGTGTCAGCATGTTAACTGGATTAAGGGGCTTGGAAACAAGCTAACTAGCCAGCTAGCCTGTCATTAAAACGGCGTACTTCATTTACTTATTATATTATATTTATTTAAGTTCAATTAAGGAATTTGGGGAATATTTGCCTTATCAGTGACAAAGAGCTTGCTGAACGTATACTCAAGACTCTCAGGATGCATACTCTCAGGACATATACTCTCAGGATGCATACTCTCAGGACATATACTCTCAGGATGCATACTCTCAGGATGCATACTCTCAGGACGTATACTCTCAGGATGCATACTCTCAGGACGTATACTCTCAGGATGCATACTCTCAGGATGCATACTCTCAGGATGCATACTCTCAGGACATATACTCTCAGGATGCATACTCTCAGGATGCATACTCTCAGGACGTATACTCTCAGGATGCATACTCTCAGGACATATACTCTCAGGATGCATACTCTCAGGATGCATACTCTCAGGACATATACTCTCAGGATGTATACTCTCAGGATGTATACTCTCAGGATGTATACTCAGGATGTATACTCAGGACGTATACTCTCAGGATGTATACTCAGGATGTATACTCTCAGGACTGTTTTCCTATGATTGCTTGTAGCCATATCTCCCTCCTGACAGCCTCAGTATTTTGGTTTTGCAACTTCTAAAAGTGAAGTTCTGGGTTCTCCTTCTAGTTGGCAGTATATTTTGTCACATAACAACTTATAGGCATTTTCTCCTACTGTGGTAAAAACTGATAACTACTGGAACATCGTGTTTGGTAATGCAAGTGAATGTAACACGAGTAACTAGTTTCCCCCTAGCGGGTGTGGTTCCCCCTAGCGGGTGTGGTTTTTCCCCCTAGTGGGTGTGGTTCCTCCTAGCGAGCGTGGTTCCTCCTAGTGGGTATGGTTCCTCCTAGCGAGTGTAGTTCCTCCTAGTGGGTGTGGTTCCCCCTTGTGGGTGTGGTTCCCCCTAAGAGTATTTTTCAAGTTATAATGAGCTGCGCTCTGTCTCTAAAACGTTATTTTTCCATGGGTTTTGTCTAGGATATACCTGGTGTTTCTCTCTCTCTCTCTCTCTCTTTGTATGTGTGTATGTGTAGTATAGTGTTGACTGTGTGTTTCTGTCTGTGTGTTTCTGTGCATGACCGTGTGTGTGTGTCATGTGTGCGCGTGTGTGTGTGCGTATGTGTGTGTGTGTAAGTGGGATGTAGAGTGGTTTAGAGAAAAAGAGGAGGCCTACATTGCTCCCAGTACACTATCTAGCCATGTAGACCTCTCTCCACCCTCCACCCCACACACTCACACTCACACACTCACACACACACATCCTATCAGTCAGAACAAAGTAGCTCCCTGCTAAACCATTAAGCCCCCCTTTGAAGTCAAGAGCTCAATTTGCTCTTAGGATTTTTCTAAAATGGTGATTCTCCAGCCGTCACATAGATGGGGCTACAACACATCACACACACACACACGCACACACACACACACACACATACACACACACATACATATACACACAGGGCTACAACAGATCATTTGTCTGTGGGGCGGCAGGATTCTGTAATTGTGCTCAAACATTTATGTACATGCACACACACATACATACACACACAATCTCTCTCTCTCACACACACACACACTCAAACACGCACACACGCATTCAAACATACACTCCCACACAATCTCTCACACACACCCACACATACACACATGCACACACACACACACAGTCTCACACACACTCACAATCTCACACACATATATACACACATCTCACACACACAGCATAGTCAAGCAGCACCGCAATCTCCAGAGCTAACATTAGCGTGTCAGCAAACACGCCATGCGCTCTCTGTGCCTCAGTGTCTTTATGTTTGTGGACATGATGAAGTCAAGGGTGTGATTCATCCCTGAATATTCTGATATGCTGCAGCAGGATATTAATTAAAGTCGTAACAAGTAGTGATTGTGTGTATGAAAATCCCCAATGGCAAACACACTTTCCTAATCCTTGATGCCATCACTGTTTAGTGTGTGTGTGTGTGTGTGTGTGTGTGTGTGTGTGTGTGTGTTGGGGAGTGCGGGTGTTGGTGGGTGGGTGTTTTTTAATTTTTAATTAATTTCTGTCCATTAATAAAGAGGTAAAAGAGACATGTCTGGCCTTATTAGAATCACCACTTGCTGAATCATTTTTGGAACGCCTTACACACACACACACACACACACACACACACACACACACACACACACACACACACACACACACACACACACACACACACACAAAAGACAGGCTTCAATACATATTCATGGCTATAATGAATGCCATGTCAGAGTATTACCCTGTTTTGGATGTTGAGAGATTTTGTGTGCATGTGTGTGTGTGTGTGTGTGTGCATGTGCATGTGTTTTGTTTGTGTGTGTTTGCATGCTGATTGTGCCCATGTTGTGGTTCTGTTGTTGTTGTTGTTGTTGTTATATTGACGGGACTTAAAGCACAGCCAGGAGGGATTCAGTGGGACGAGCCTCCTGGGTGTCAGACACAAAGCACCCTTCTATTTGTGTGTGTGTGTGTGTGTATGTGTGTGTGTGTCAGACACAAAGCGCCCTTCTATTTGTGCGTGTGTGTGTGTGTGTGTGCGTGTCAGACACAAAGCGCCCTTCTATTTGTCTCTTGTTTTTCCACATGAATTCAAATCCGGCCTGGGCCCAGCGTGCCAATGGCAATTTCACTGACATGAATTTGGAGATTGGGCTGGCCAGTCAGTGTGTGTGTGTGTGTGTGTGTGTGGATAAAAGAGCGGGAGACAGACTCTCCCAGCGCTGCAGAGAAATGGGTCCCACTCCAAAACAGGACTTTCAGCACACTCCAAATATGTCACATCACAGCGGGAGCGTCTGTGTCGGCGTTAAGGTGCTTTCAAACATGCCACAGACAAGCACCAACCAACTCCCAACAGTCAAGGATGAATGCCTATATCCCAATATCCCCTCCCCCCTGCACATTAAGCCCTAAACCCTTAAAGACTTATAAATCAGCCAATCATAAGACTTCAAGTGATAGATCAGGCAGACTTGAAGCCAGGCTATTTTACAGTCGATAACCCCCTCAAAAGCACAAAAACACACCCCTTGATTATGCTGAGTGAGGATGTGTCGAGTTTGATCATGTTTTGCTCCAGCATAACCGAAAGCTCAGAATATCACTACATTTCAGTAGTTGTGTGAACAAAGTCTAAAATTATGTCAGTGTACTGCAGTCCAAAAGATCCACCTCCAAACAGACTCACTCAACGTAATCAAACTCTGAGGGGTGATTCGACTCACTCAACGTAATCAAACTCTGAGGGGTGATTCGACTCAGTCAACGTAATCAAACTCTGAGGGGTGATTCGACTCAGTCAACGTAATCAAACTCTGAGGGGTGATTCGACTCACTCAACGTAATCAAACTCTGAGGGGTGATTCGACTCACTCAACGTAATCAAACTCTGAGGGGTGATTCGACTCACTCAACGTAATCAAACTCTGAGGGGTGATTCGACTCACTCAACGTAATCAAACTCTGAGGGTGATTCGACTCACTCAACGTAATCAAACTCTGAGGGGTGATTCGACTCAGTCAACGTAATCAAACTCTGAGGGGTGATTCGACTCACTCAACGTAATCAAACTCTGAGGGGTGATTCGACTCACTCCACGTAATCAAACTCTGAGGGGTGATTCGACTCACTCCATGTAATCAAACTCTGAGGGGTGATTCGACTGGCTCAACGTAATCAAACTCTGAGGGGTGATTCGACTCACTCAACGTAATCAAACTCTGAGGGGTGATTCGACTCAGTCAACGTAATCAAACTCTGAGGGGTGATTCGACTGGCTCAACGTAATCAAACTCTGAGGGGTGATTCGACTCAGTCAACGTAATCAAACTCTGAGGGGTGATTCGACTCACTCAACGTAATCAAACTCTGAGGGGTGATTCGACTCACTCAACGTAATCAAACTCTGAGGGGTGATTCGACTGGCTTTCATGGTGGAAATAGCCTGGCTTCAAGTTGACTCAAACTATCATTTTAACTGTCATAAATCAGCCAGTCATGGCACTGATTCATATGGGGCACACTGGAATTAGCCACTCAACTATAGTTCCCCTGTGGGTGCCATAGACGGCACCATGTTAGTATTGAGTCTCAACAAAAGGGTGGAATTGGACTTGTAAGATTTAATGTTGTCCTCTGTTGTAAGTCGCTTTGGATAATAGCATCTGCTACAGGCATAAACATAATGTAATATAATGTAAAATTGCATGTCTGTTTTTGAGTTTTGATTACCCTCTATTTTATGTACCATCAGACACAGTATACACAAGTTTCCTGAGGTGGTTACTGGGGAATGTGGACCATTCTGTGAGGCTGTTACATATCCAGTCCCCCATACACACACACACTACATGCTTAATTTTCACAGAGCACTGGTAGCTGCCTCGGTGGCAATACAAAACCTTACATTTTAATTTGGCTGTTTGAAGGGGGGAGGAAAAATAATTTGATGAGCCACGGCCTCACTGGAAGTGTCGGCCATATTTTGGGCTAAGCATTATGGGATGTGGAAACTTGTGGGTAATGCTCCATTAATCCATTCTGTGTCATTATCTAAGTCGCTGTTAAAACAGCCTTCCCTTCTGCTTGCTCTCATCGAATGCAGGAAATGTTTTTTTAACAACTCTGCTGTTTCAAACGCAGCTTCGGCTCTTCTTGACAAGTCTAGACTCCCAGACTGAACTTTTCAAGTTCGACCATAGTTTATATAAAGTAGACAGGGAGAGAGACGGGGAGTTTGGGACAGATTCATTTTTTAATGTTTGTCTTACTAAAGGGTCACTGAGTTCTTTAGATCTTTGTTTCAGCTTAGCTACCTCAGGACCAGAACTGCTACAGTACACACACACACACACACACACACACACACACACACACAGAGAGACGAAATTGAGATGTCCTGGGCAGGCAGGCAGAGTGCACACTGTGTTGCTTTTTGATGAATCACTGGCTGCCTTTATATAAATCTTTTCTGCAGCGTTCTGATCTTCCAGCCACAGTCACAGCCAAACACACACACACACACACACACACACACACACACACGTCTCCCCTCGCTGTCTGGCTGTGAAGGATCGGTTGATTTAATCAATTTGTGTCCGATAGAGTCAGAGAAGAGATGGGAAGATGAAGAGAAAGAGAAATGGAGAGATAGAGAAACAGAGAGACGGAGAGATACAGAGACGGCGAGATACAGAGATAGAAAAGATAGATAGCTGAGGGGGTGGGGTGATGAGTGTCTCCTCTGTCGCCAGGTGTGTTTCTGTGTGTGTGTGTGTGTGTGTGTGTGTGTGTGTGTGTGGTCTGCTGAGCCGTCTGCATGTCTGATAAGCCCTTCACAGGGAGGTAAAGCTGGAGCATCACCCTGCTGCTCTGACACAAATTACAGAGAAATTAATTTGATTATTTTGTCAGAGACGTATGGAGAGCCGAGGATCTTTCTTGCTCTGTACGCTGCTCAATATATTGAGGAAGCCACAGGATGTAATTGTATTTAAATATCAACAGAGGTAATGCAATTTGGAGTTCAAAGTCAAACCACAGCTTGAGTCACAGAAAACACACACATTCTCTGTCTTTCTCTCTCTTTCTCACACACACACACACACACACGCACAGACACACACACACATAATCATATGCTTTATTGCTGTTTCATGGAACCTTTGGCCTGTCCCTTTTGTTTGATTTTTTTCAGATTAGGAAGACCCTAAGACCCTGTGCACACACACACACACACACACACACACGCACCTGACTGGGGAGCACAGAATGAGCGAGCACAGGACAGACACAGTAAATTCACACCCAGACGTTTTTGGGAGCCATTTGCTTATTGATCGTCACTTGTCATCAGGTCTAGGTATTGAGGAGTCTGACGGGGGGGATGTGTAAATCTCAACCTAAGCATGCGCACACACACACGCACACACACACACACACACACAAACACACGCAAATAGCCACTGTCATCCATAAGTCAGTGTTCGAGGGAAGGCTGTGTTCACTGCCCCCCAGCCTCGACCTGCCAGCCAGGGGCTCGACACGCGTAAATCCCCCCTTGTGGTGCTTGATGGAAGGGTGGTGGGTGGACCTGATGGTGTCAATGACACACACACACACACACACACATGCACAGCTTAATCCATCTCTTTAAAGAAGCTGCTGATTGGCACAACACTCTACACTGCTGACTACATTGCTCTACAATGCATCTCATGGAGACACACACATATTCATACTGTATCGTCGCATGAACACCCCCCCCCCCCACACACACACACATCACAGGGACAGATCCGTTTTGCATCCCATCTTAAATTTGATCAAAACATTGCACATTACACACAAAGCTGCCCATGTTCCTAACTGTATCATAAGCCTGTGGTCTGCTCCTGTCTATGAGGTCACCTTCCTGCCTTTGCTCTCAGAAACGTTAAGACAACATTACCATCAACTACTAGAGCAAATGTAGATGTCTGGTATTATCAGTGAAGCCACCTTCCTACCTTTTGCTCGCAGAAACATTACAGTAATTTCCCGAAGACACACCATGTATAAACCTCAGGTCAGTGTTTCAGGCAAACTAAAAAACTAAAACCTTGTGTTAACCTCACCCTTGTGTTAACCTCACCCTTTTGTTAACCTCACCCTTGTGTTAACCTCAGTCTTGTGTTAACCTCAGTCTTGTGTTAACCTCACCCTTGTGTTAACCTCAGTCTTGTGTTAACCTCAGTCTTGTGTTAATCTCAGTTTACTAAACATTACCTATTGAATCACAATCAGATCAGATCAAGTAGAAGGATGAAAAAAATGCAATATAGCCTCACCTCAACATACAGCCCTCACCTCAACATACAGCCCTCACCTCAACATATAGCCCTCACCTCAACATATAGCCTCACCTCAACATACAGCCCTCACCTCAACATATAGCCCTCACCTCAACACAACATATAGCCTCACCTCAACATATAGCCCTCACCTCAACATATAGCCTCACCTCAACATATAGCCTCACCTCAACATATAGCCCTCACCTCAACATATAGCCCTCACCTCAACATACAGCCCTCACCTCAACATATAGCCTCACCTCAACATATAGCCTCACCTCAACATATAGCCTCACCTCAACATACAGCCCTCACCTCAACATATAGCCCTCACCTCAACATATAGCCTCACCCATGTATGAACCTCTTAGATGAAGAAATCTACAAAATCAATGTATTAACCCCGCTTAATATTTGGGAAATGACGGTGATACAGCGTGATCGTGCACTGCTAGAGATGCCTGGTGTTATCAATATTCAGTTAAAAAGAACAACAATCAGCGATCACAGAGTGCCACGTTAGCTTCTCCTCACACCGCTGCCTCTCTGCTTCCTTTGTCTCGTACCATATAAGCCTTAAAGCAACTGGCCCTTCTGCTACTGAGCACAGCCACCGTCCCCGGATGAGTCACGGCGCGATGTGGCCTTACGGCCACACGTGCGGCCTGCCTAAGTAGCTGCCAGTCCAGGCGGGCCGGGCCTCGAGGCAGAGCGGGTCGGCTCAAAGGCGCTGAGACAGCACGCATTATGCAGCTCCAAATGGGTGTTATTGTAGTGTGTCCCAGAGCAAGGGTCTTGCTGACACTCGTTCTTAATATCCCCTGTACTCAGTCACAGCAGACACTGAGACGCTCTAAAAGGGATATTGCATCACTCTACTGGGGTGGCGAAAGCAGGACGGGGGGGCCGCAGGAAGATGGAAGGAATTATGGGAAAAAGACACATTATGAAGAGGCCTCAGGAGCCACTGAAGATTATTTTCAGCCATAATGACATCATGCTCAACCAGTGTGTGTGTGTGTATGCCTGTGCTGGCTTCATTATGCGGTAGTATCTCTGTCTGGGGAGATGGTGTGTGTGTGTCAGTGTTAGCTTCATTATGCACGTACTGCGTGTGCATGTACCCCTCCAGTGAGCCTTTACCCAGAACCATGGAGTCCCCTCAGAGCTGGGTGATGTTCTTCCTATCATAGTTACTACCTTTCCACCTACGGATATTTCCTTTCTTTTCTGGGCATAGGCAAGGCATGTAATATTCTGCTAGAACAACGGGTGGTTCTAGCAGTCTTAGGGGTTCGATTCCCACTGTTGAGCCCTGGGTTACTTCAGTGGAGTACCCTTGGTACATTGCATTTATGCATTTAGCAGATGCTTTTATCCAAAGTGACTTACATTTTGTCAACTATCAATTGATCAGGGCCAGTCTCCCCTAGACTCACTTGCTCAAGGTGGCAGCTTGGATTCGAACCCCACCCTGGGATTCAGGCTACTAGCACACTAGCCAGGTTCCTTAACTGCTACGCTACCACCGCTACCACCGCTACCATGCATATGCATATGCATTGGTACATATGCATACATACACAGATACATACAGTACATGTTCCTGGATGTGTAAGAGGCAAATGTGTTATATGGTTGTCAATGGATGTGTTCCTGAGGTGGCATGAGCTAATGCAAACATACTGAATATCTGTGTGTGTACCTGTATGTTCTTTAAGTTCTGCAGCGTGTGCTTGTGTGTGTATACGCCATGGACTCACCAGTCCTCCAGGTACACATGACTGGATAAGTGTCTCGCTCACTGAACAAAGAACAATGTGATCAGTTGTACCCTAACACCAGTCCTTCAGGTGCAGCACATGTAACAGGTTGATG
>PYXC01000908.1:117500-120000 GCA_015244755.2 Tenualosa ilisha
CCTCTCTGTCTCTCTCTCTCTCCCCACCTCTGCTCCCTCTATCTCCTCCTGCCAGTCCAGTGTCATCTCATAACTCTGGGCTGGGCTGAGTTAGTGTTGCCCTCCCTCCATCCCCCACCTCCACCCCCACCTCCACCTCCACCTCCACCTCCACCCCCACCTCCACTCCCACCTCCACCCCCATCTCCACCTCCACCCCCACCTCCACCTCCACCTCCACCTCCACCTCCACGTCCAGCTACAGGCTCCAGCAGGCTTCTGATTCTTGGCTCCAGCTCTGGCCCTAACCCCGGCGCCATAAACACACATAGGCACACACACACACACACACACACACACACACACACACACACACACACACACCACCTTGGCTCAGGCTCCAGTCTCTCGGTCGTGCAGGGGAGGAAATGAGGGTCAGAACTCCTCATTACCACACAATGAATTCTTAATCAGGTCAACAAATGGTGCAAAGACACTGGTTATACATCACCTCAATCTTAAGACTCACAAGCAAGCAGACTGTGTGTGTGTGTGTGTGTGTGAGTGAGTTAGTGAGAGAGTGAGAGAGTGAGAAAGAGCGAGAGAAAAAGAGAGATGCATGTGTGAGAGACAGAGAGAGAGAGAGAGAGATGTGTGTGTGTGTGCACATGTGTGTGTATGTGTGTTTTCTGAATTTATCACACTGCGGCAATCTGTCTCTTGTACACTGCTGAACAGCATGTTGTCCGCAGTAGCCTGTGCCCAAAAGTGTTTCTGAACATTAGTGTGTGTGTGTGTGTGTGTGTGTGTGTGTGTGTGTGTGTGTGTGCTCATGCATGCTCTTTGATGTTATGTGTGTGCTAGCAGATATGTGTATATGTGTGTATATGTGTGTGTGTGTTTCTGCACATGTGTGGGCGTGGTATTTTAATAACCACTACCGCACCTACTCTCCTCTGTTTGCTGATTGGCCAGATGATATTCCATTGCACATGCACACATACACACACACACACACACACACTCATACATTGTAAGCACATCACCCCTGCATATAACTTGCCCCCCACACACACACGCCCACGCACACATACACACACATTCTCTAAGCATACCAACCCTGCATATCACACACACACACACACACACACACACACACAGCTCCTCCATCAGATCTGCAGTGTGCTCCAACCTGATGACCCCTCCCAGAAGGAGGGCTTTAATGAACGTGAGCGCTGGCTGGTGCCGCAGTCAGGAGCCTCCCTCAGCAAGCAAGCAGGCGCTCCATTGTGACCATCTACGACTGAAAACGACCATACAGATTAGTTATGTAGCCTCAACGAGGACACCGCATGCAGAAAGAGCCCCGCCCCATGACCATGGCCATCGCATCATATCATCGCCATGGCGATGACTACAGAGCATAAGGGCTTGCGGCTCCACTGGGGACAACTGGCTTCTGTCCTGTTTTTTTCTTTAAGTGAAATAAAAGTGACGCTCCTGATTAAAGATGAAATGCTCGTTAAAATCACACACACAGAATTTAATTAAAGCTCCCTTTGAGATAGCGTCGCTGCTTATGAAAGTCACACAAAGTGTGTGTGTGTGTGTGTGTGTGTTTGAGATAGTGCCACTTATTGCACACTCAGCTCCAGCGCTGCGTTGAAGAAACTCCGGGCATTAAACAATCTCATTCAGCCTCCTCCAGCAGAGATAAAGATTTGATCAAATAACTGCATCATTGAGCAGATTTAAATGACATCACAACTGTGAGATTCATCATGTGTTATATGTGTCTGTGCAGCGCTGCCATTGGGTTACTGCAAACAATGCAGAAGTCTGGAGTTTTATCTTCTTGTAAAGTGTTTGCTGTTCAGCTAAAAGAAATGAAGACATCATGGCAGTAACCAAGACAGCGCTACTAGCTAGCCTAGCGACTAGCACTTAGCCACATTGAATGAATAACGAATGAGTTAATCACTGCTCTTTTAATGGGGTCAAAGGTCAATCCTAGGGGCTGTTGAATGAGAACTCAAGAAGACACACAAGGAATCCGTCCAGTCTGGTGTGAGCATGTGTATGGTAACTGGTGTCATCTCCAGGGCACAGGAATGTGATGGCATACAAGAGTGGTAAACACACTCACACACTCACACACACGCACGCACATGCACGCACGCATACACACACATACACGTATTCACACACCCCACTGCATAAATTTACTGGACTGGAAAGGTGGCCAGGTTATGTCTGCACACGCACACACACACACACACATATCACACATATTCATAGACCTGGATGAGATGGTAGAATACATCAGCACAAGCACACACACACACACAGATTCACAGAGCTACACAGATGCTTCCACAGGCTCACACTCTCACACACACGTGCCTGATCAGGGTCATGTTTGCTAGGCCTCTCTCTATCCACTCCCATTACTCTCAGCTTGTGTGTGTGTGTGTAGGTTTGTGTTTGACAAAGCAATGTGTGTGTATGTGTGTGTGTGTGT
>PYXC01000908.1:122500-140000 GCA_015244755.2 Tenualosa ilisha
CCCCAGTCTTTGATTTCCCGCCTCATTATCCATCAGAAGCTTCTTTCAATAGGAACGAGTGTTACCACGGCAACCAGCTCCTAATTATTCGGACAGGATGAGCAGTGTGACGATGTGGTCCATTGGGCACTGTGACATCACATCACATCACCGTGGTGACAGGCGATGCTGAAGGAGGTGGAGGGGGCAAGGGCAGGGAACATGTGAGTCACACCAGCAGGTGTGTGGGGAAGAGCCTGGTGTTAGGGAGGGTATGTGTGTGTATGTGTGTACTGTGTGTGTGTGTTAAGGAGAGTGAGTGTGTGTGTTTTAAGTCTTGTGGATGTGGTATGTGTGTGTGTGTGTGTGTGTGTGTGTGTGTGTGTGTGTGTGTGTGTGTGTGTGTGTGCATGTGTGCATATGTGTGTGCGTGTTTTAAATGTTATGGATGTGGTGTGTGTGTGCGCGTGTGTTTGTGTGCATGTGTGTGTACACATTTCTGTGTGTGTGTGTGTTTGTAAATGTTGTGGTTATGGTGTTTGTGTGTGTGTGTTTGTATGTTGTGGATGTGGTGTGTGTGTGCGTGTGTGTGTATGTGTGTGTGTGTGTGTGTGTGTGTGTAGGGGGTCATGGTGGTGACTGATGATTCATTCTCCATTCTGTGGGGTGAACAGGAGGACAAGGTGAGATTTTAACATATGCCCAACCCGCTCTCTCACACACACAACACACATACGTGGCTTGCCATGCTCCAAAGCACATAACAAGTGTGTGTGTGTGTGTGTGTGTGTGTGTGTGTGTGTGTGTGTGTGAGTGTGTGTGTGTGGCATGAATTTCTATACAGTAGAAGAATGTAAAGAATATTAATATAGTGCTGACAAATTGCATTTCATTTAGTTCTGCTACAGTTCATTTCTTGCCTCTGGGTAAGCAGTGTATGTGTCTGCATGTATGTTTGATTGCATATGTGTGTGCTTGCGTTTATGCTGTGTGTGTGTGTGTGTGTGTGTGTGTGTGTGTGTGTCCATGTGCATTTGAAATTGAGGCTTACAGGAAGCTGGTGTCATCCTCAGGCTTTAAGATATGACCACCTCTACAGTGAGGAGTGTGAGTGTGTGTGTGTGGTGTGTGTGTGTGTGTGTGTGTGTGTGTGTGTGTGTGTGTGTGTGTGTGTGTATTATCCTCAGGCTTTATGAAGATATGACCACCTCTACAGTGAGGAGTGTGAGTGTGTGTGTGTGAGTGTGTGTGTGTGTGTGTGTGTGTGTATTATCCTCAGGCTTTATGAAGATATGACCACCTCTACAGTGAGGAGTGTGAGTGTGTGTGTGTGTGTGTGGTGTGTGTGTATGTGTGTATTATCCTCAGGCTCTATTAAGATATGACCACCTCTACAGTGAGGAGTGTGTGTGTGTGTGTGTGTGTGTATGTGTGTATTATCCTCAGGCTCTATTAAGATATGACCACCTCTACAGTGAGGAGTGTGTTTGTGTGTGTGTGTGTGTGTGTGTGTATCTTCCTCCCCCTCCTTCTCCACCGCTGTCTGTGCTGTTGATCCGCTGTGCCGGTAATGAACTTAACCACGTGCGCGGCGTGACGACGGCCCGCATCAACACACTTGACAGGCAGTGCTACCCACACCGCTCACGCCGCTAGCACCAAATACATAACAATATAAACACACACACACACACACACACACACACACACACACACACACACACAGGAATAAGACCCTAATCTTCTCAGAGCCTCTTTAATGTCTTTTACGTTTAATATTGTGATGGCTAAATTTCACACACACACACACACACAAATACACACAAACACAGATTCTGTTATACGCCTCATTTATAACTGGTTTTGGGACATAGGAAACAGGCAGGCAGAATCTGTGACTTTGTGATAGTGAGCACTGAGAGAGACGGCGCCTTTGGCCCACCTCTGTGCCTCATCTGGCCCTGTACCGCTCCTAAACTCTACCAACAAGACCAACACCAACAATTAGAATGTTGATAACTTGAGGTTCCATTCAAGAATTCTTGTCAATTCTAGATCTCTCCACAAATCATACAGAGATGGAGACTTTGGCTTGAGAGTGTTTGCCTGTTCAGACATTTTGGTGTTTTTCATTCATTCATTGTAATTCATGTATCATGGATGTGCCCAGAAGGAAGAAGTGCAAAATAATAACAAAGTAATTTTCCACAGCTTATTTCCTCAGAGGATTAGAAAGTTATTCCATTTATTTATCTGTTATTTATGCCATTGTTTGTTTTGCTTTTTTTAATCCACAGTATTTGAGTTTTTGTTTTCCAGGTTTATAATTTAGCAGTCGTTGTAGAGTGGGTCCATTTGGAGAAACAGAAATGTGTGTGTTATGAAACAGTCCTCCTGGGTCTCCTCCTTATGCTGTGATTTATGGGTGTATCGACTGCATGCACACTTTTATTCATTCCACCTTCAGCTGTTGTTTATGAGTCCGTTTGGTTTGTTTCTTTCTTTCTTTTGCAATGGGAACATTTTTCAATTAGACGTAGAGTGGCCACTCAGAGCTTTCAATGGAAGTGTGTGTGTGTGTGTGTGTGTGTGTGTGTGTGTGTGTGTGTGTGTGTACTTGGACTGTAAATATGAGATGTTTGTTATGGCTAGAGGGTAGGTGAGCACATATTCTCCCTCTTGTGTCTGTCTGTAATATAGAAAAATGTTTAGACTACAAACGTGTGTGTGTGGCATGCCTTTATAGCAAGAGGCATGTTTTACGTCTAAAAGAGCAATGTGTGTGCTCCAACACACATGGCGTGTGTGTGTGTGTGTGTGTGTGTGTGTGTGTGTGTGTGTGTGTGTGTTTTACAACAGTTAGTATTGGTCACATTTGTGTGGCATTTCTAGTGATTTATGGCTGTCTATGCAACAGTAATTGAGGACAGGTCATTTGCATAGGGCTCAGTTTGGCTGCTCTCCCTGTCAGAGTGATGGAGGAGATCAGAGCTACACACACACACACACACACTCATACACTCACACACACACTCATACACAGACAGATGTACTTATACATATGCATGTTTCATACATATATTCACACACGCACACACACACACACACACACACAAATATGTATACTTATATTGCACATGTACATGCTTCATGCATACATTCACAGGCCAACACATTAATACTCATACACACACACACACACACACATACATACACACACATACACACACACTCATACACACACACCTGAGCATTGATAATGCTTATATTTCACTGAGCCTAGAGCAGCATAGCGATGGACAGCCACACGGAAACAGAGCTCAAACACACACACACACACACACACACACACACAGTAGAGCGATGAGCAGGCAGAGAGGAGGGAGTAATCTCACCACACATGAATATTTAAACAGAGGAGAGAGATGTCACAGCACTCTGCAGGGTCAGCACACCGTTAAGGACGATTGTGTGTGTGTGTGTGTGTGTGTGTGTGTGTGTGTGTGTGTGTGTGTGTGTGTGTGTGTGTGTGAATGTGTGTGTATGTAAAAAGAAAGAGACAGGCAGAGAGAATAGGAGAGATCTTGGAAGTGTGTGTGTGTGTTTGTGTGTGTGTGTGTGTCTTGGACTGAAGCACATTGTTATTGAAGGAAGGCTGTTTTGGCTTTGAAGGGATCATTATTGTGTATGATAGGGATGTTTGTGTAAGTGTGTGTGGTGTGTGTGTGTGTGTGTGTTGGGCATGGTGTTGGTAACTGTATCAGAAGACCCTGAAATGTGGGTAAAGTCTTGCAGATATTGAAATGAATAGAAACAGTAAATATCTGGATCAGCGGGATGGACGTTTACTAGGGGTTTGTGCAAAGGTGTGTGTTATGAATGAGATATCAGTCTAAGTGTGTGTGTGTGTGTGTGTGTGCATGTGTGGGTGTTTCTGTCTGTATATATGTGTGTGTTATGAATGAGATATCAGTCGAAATGTGTGTGTATGTGTGTGTTTGTGCATGTGCATATGCTATATGTACAAGTTTTTTAGTTTCCTGTTGTGTGTGTGTGTTTCTATTTGTATGTGTGTATGCATACATGTGTGTGTGCATGTGTGGGTGTTTCTGTCTGTATATATGTGTGTGCATGAATGCATGTATTTGTGTGTGTGTGTGTGTGTGTGTGGTGTGTGTGTGTGCGCGCATGCGTGCGTGCATGTGTGCCTAAATGTGGTGTGTGTGTACCTAAATGTGGTGGTGTGTGTGTGTGTGCACGCGTTCTCTCACATGAGCATTGTTGTGCCTGTAGCTGGGGAGGTGAGTGTGTTGAGTGTGTGGTGGTGAGGCAGCAGTCACTAATCTGGGGAGGATTAACCCCTGCTGGGGCTTTGGGGCTATTTTAGGACCGGAGGGGGAGAGAGGGAGAGAGAGTGAGAGAGAGAGAGAGAGGAGGGGGGACAGGGGAGAGAGGGAGTGAGGTGGGGGAGAGAGAGAGATGGGAGGGAAGGAGTAAGAGTGTGAGAGAGGTGAAAAACGAGAGATAAGAAAAGGAGAACAAGGAAAAAGAGAGGCAAGGGGAGAGGAGGAGGAAGGAGAGAAGAGAAAGATAGGGGTGAGAAAGGAGAGAGGGAGAGGAGGAGAAAAGAGAGAGGATTTTTTAGACCTATTACTGCACATTTTGAGATAGATTCAGATACAACACTTTCAGTCAGCCACTTTCACACTTCCTTAAGTTAACACACAGAAGCCCAGCGTCTGAGCCAGCCTGCGGCCCCATTCACTCCCAGAGAAGCTGAGCTTGGAAATTACATTTTTGCTGCTTTTGCCCAATGTCTGACTCTATTGCACTGAAAAAACACTTATTGGGATATAGATGTAGTCTGTTTAATACATATTTCATTAACATTCAGACATTTGACATTGGTGACATCTATCCTTAACAGTTCTTTTACAGTCACCAAGAAAACTACCCTCCTGAACTTGAAATCAAGAACCACTGTACACACTATGTAGACAGGGTACTTTATTCCTTTTGAAGGAAATGAGGGACAGTGGATTTTACAGTACATTGCATTTAGCTTTTTGCAACTTACAAAAGAGGATTAATAATCAAGCTACTTTGTAGAAGAAATCTTAGAAAGAGACAAGTTAGGAGACCGAGAGAAGGTGAGGGTGAAAAAGTTGAGTTAAGTGCAGAAGGAGATGTAGTGCATGGAGGTAGGTACAGGCTCAGTTCACTGGGTAGGTAAGTACAGGCTCAGTTCACTGGGTAGATAAGTTTGGCTAAGTTCACTAAGGTAGGTAAGTACAGGCTAGGTTCTTTATCTGAAATGAAGTAAGTTCTTCTTCTAAAGTGAAGGAGGTGTAGTGCATGGAGTGCATTGGATAGGTTAGAACAGCCTAATTCTTAAAAAGTATTCTCAGAAGAGCTGGGTCTGCTCTGGTGGAAGAACACAAGAAAAGACCAATCAGGCACTCAGGCTCATTAGTAGGCTCATTAATGATTTGAAATTGATGCGGGCAGCTAACGGTCGCCAGTGGAGGAGAGCATGTAGCAGGACTGAAGGGGCAGTAGTAGTGTAGCAGTTAAAGAACCTGGCTAGCAAATTATTCTCTCCCAGCAGCTCTGAATTTAGAGGGACTGAGAGGATCAAACAGGTCTGGTGGAGAGAGGACACAGGCATTCCAGACAGGAGAGAGTCTGGTGGACAGAGAACACAGGCTATCCAGACAGGAGAGAGTCTGGTGGACAGAGAACACAGGCTATCCAGACAGGAGAGTCTGGGGGAGAGAGGACACAGGCTATGCAGACAAGAGCTCAGTGTAGAGTACAGAGAAGAGAATGCGCTTGGGGCGGAAGAGCAACGGTTAGAAGGGAGGAGACGTAGATGGGAGACGAGTTGTGGAGGTTGCAGCAGAAGGAAATCATGGGAGTAGTTCTGGGACACACACTAAACTGAATGACAATAGAGAAATGTGAAAGTGTACTTAAAAGGCAGGAAATAATTCAAGCTGTTTGCCAACTTTACATGTCTATGACTGCAAATCCACAGTAGCTCAAAGGAGTCTATTAAGGCCGGAAGTGTGATGAGTTAGGATAGTCTAAGTGGATGTTCAGAGCACCAAGGACAAACATAGAGCAGTCATGCTCAGGGATTGAAGAGAGCAGGGTATCTAGAAATTCTCCCAGCTGTCCTGTGCACAATCAGTCGTGGATTTTGACTGGTGCTGTCACCGAGATGGCATGGTACTCAAAGGAGTTGTATTGGATCGAGGGTAGCAGTTGAGTGTATTTTCATTTGTCGGAATTTAACAGGCCAGTCCCAGCTCCTCAGTGGGACAATGGGATAATGTGTAATTGGTAGAGAGTGCAGCTGGGATAGCATTGTTTTCAGGTTTAGTCCAGGTCTCAGTGAGAGCCAGGATATCAAGTGAAATGTGATTTGCATGGGCAATGTTCACAGCAGATAAACAAATCCACAGCCCTTGAGAAAAAGAAGCGACAGTCCAGTGGCTGAGGTGTGTTTAATGAGCAGAGGTTAGTAAGGTTACAATGGCATTTAGAACAACAGTACTGTGCTTTGCCCCTGCCACTGGAGCGTGTGTGTGTGTAAAAACTGATGAGTGAGGCATAACATTGGAAAACACTTTGGGCACACAAAGTACAAAAAGCTATGTATAAATATACAAGTCTATTACCATTACCAATGTATAAATACACAATCCATTAACCTTACTGATGGAATAAAGTTGATGCGTTGCTGAAGAGACCCTTAGTTTCTGACTCCGTCTTCTCTAATTTTGTCTTTTCTACTTGAAAGCCATCACCTATTTTTCTGACAAGAACTGCCTTTTCTCTTGCTTCCTGTAACTCTTTAATGCGCTGTTTAAATCCTGGTTTTGCCTCCTGGGATTCAGATTGTATTAGGAGGTCGATGTACTCTTCAGTAGACAAAGGATCTGGTCGAAAGGCAATCTCCCTCAGACGTTCCAGGCATTTAGTTACAGTGGCAATCAATTCTACAACATTGTTCTGCATCTGTTCATATTCTGCTTCCAGTCGTTCTATAATGTTCTCCATGTTCATCTTCTCTCCCAGAGCTGCCTCGTATCCCCTCTTCAGTCCCTGATACGTCCTCTTCTCTTTCACACGTTTTGTATCCCATCGGTAGGGCATGTTGAAATGGACACTCCATTTACATTTTCCTGGACACACTGTGCACAGTCCATTTTTCATCGCATTACATTTCTTTTTATCCTCATCTTTGGATAAATAACATGGATAATGGCATGTATAGTTGCAGCTACTGCAGTTGGTGGCAAAGGTTTTAGGGTCAAGATGAATGTTTTGGATCCTTTGTTCAGTCTCTACTTCATACTCAAAGTCCTCATTCTCCTTCATCTTGGTCTCGTGATCTTGCAGTGCAGCTTTAGTGGTATCGATTTCCGTTAGTGTTGCCAAAACTTTTCGTATCATTGGCTGCAACCCCTGTACAGTCACCTCAAGTTGTTTGCGCTCTTGGAGAACCTCCTTTGTCAGGGTCATACTCTGGGGTTGCATGCTGGCTAGATGAGTGAAGAACCTGTTCATGCTGGCCTCCCCCATTTTCCAGAACATGTGATCAAAGTTGTGTTCATCACTGCTGACTCCTGTATTTTTGGCAAAAAGCACAGAGTTGTTGAATTTGAAATGAAGAGGGGAACCATCTGGGTTTGATGCACATGGGATGTTGGCAGCTTTAATTACTTCCAGTACGGGGGGTTCTTTGCCATCAGCAAAGGTGACAAGAGCGATGATGTTGTTGGCGATGTCATTTCCGAAAACAGAGAGGATGGCATCAAAGATGTATTTCTGTGTGGGTGTCAATCGAGCTGAAGCCGACTGCACTATAAAACACACTGCATCAATGCTGTTAATTCCTCTCTGGACTGAGAAAAGCTGTCTATTTTTTCTGGGATTTCATTATCCTGATTGATTCCTCTGGTGTCCCCAAACCCTGGAGTGTCGATGATGGTGAGAGAATATGGGACTTGGAAATCACTGGTGTGGTGAATCTGATAGGCTGTCACCTCAGAGGTCTGGCTGTGTGCTTGTTTTTCATTGGTTCCTTCATCTATCAGTTTAAATCTCCAGTTGTTCTCCCATTCAACTCCTAGTATGTAGTTGATCATGCCGTTGATGAGGGTAGTCTTGCCAGATCCAGTAGCACCAACAAGCATGATGGTTTTATTTGATGGGTTTGTGGGCGATGAGCTTCCAAAAATCTTTTCGCTGAGATGACCATCTCCTGATGGTTTCAGAAGGTAGATTGGGGGATCACCTGGCAGCAAAGTGAACTTCTCACCATCCACAGGCTCTTTCTTGGTTTGAATCTGTACTTCCTCACCAGGTTCACTAACTGCAACACCTGCATCAGTGCACATCCTGATGGAATAGACTGTATTCTGTTTAAGGTTCTCCAGAGTGAATGTGTACACCTCCTGTCCAGTCTCTTTTCTCTGCCATTGATTCATCTCCCTGAACTCAATGATGTATTGTTTCACAGACTGACATAGTTGGACGGATGGGAGGTTCCATGTCAGTTGGACAGAGTTTGCTTTCTCTTTAGTTGATGTAACCTGAGTTGGAGGACCAACCACTATGAGGGTTACAGCACTGCAGACATCACTGCTGACAGCATAGCTGAGTTTGCCTACAGCTCTGGCTCTGATCTCATAATCAGTCCCTGCCCTCAGTCCTGACAGAGTTACTGTCTCTTCATTCTTCTGCACTGGGTGAGATTTCCATTCAGTCTCCTGATTCTGTTTTTCTCTGTATTGTACTTGGTACTCTACAGTGGCAGAGTCTGGATCAGACACGTGGACTATTATGCTGTTGTGGGAAACAGCAGTAGCGGTTGGGACGGCAGGTTTTGAGGGAGGAACAAAGCACACTGCATCATCACTGCCACCCTCATAGATGAAAATACATGCCCCAGGGTGGCTTGCAGAATGTTTTGAATCAATTATGAACTTTGTGTCACTATTGTCACTAATCTTCTTCAGTTCCCCAAACAATTTCAATTGTTTCCTCATTATCAGTCTAGTCTCAGTGGAGAGCCACCTAGTGTTTCTAGTCTGTAGATCAGAGGATTCTGCAATAACCACCACCATTCCTGATGGTTTGAGATAATTGGACAGTTTCATCAGGAAACTATCCGGTTGGTCTACAGAGGTAAATGAAAAGCTTACAATATTTTGGATATCTAAATCAGACAAGAGATCATCCATGTTGTTCTCCATTTTTGCACCTAATTTCTCTAGTTGCCTTAGAAATGATTTCATAGTTTCTGATTCCTTCTCCTTGTTTGTGAGCCACTGATCCAGGTCTTTATTGTTGAATGGAGACTCATCATGTGCCTTCAGGATGTCCTCAAGAACACCCTCCTCTGTCCCAGCCGCACGGATGGAAGGAAGTACTGACCCAAGCTTCTGCATAAAGTCAAGTTTGTAGTGATGGCAATTACACATCAAATCCTGAACCTTCTCTTTCATGGCAGGGAATGTTGCTGCTGCTGTGTCTTTCAGTAGGTCATTGCACCTCATCTCTGTCTTGGTTAAACTCTCTATTATGTCTGATGAGTATTTGATGAGATTATTGCTGATGTTTCTTTGCAGTCTTGCTGCTCTTGAGTCCAACTTGCACAGAGGGTACAGCCACACTCTGAGTGGAACAGCATGTTCTCCATTCTCTCCCAGCAGCTTTGGAAGCTCTCTGTATACTCTGACAGCATCACTGAGGGATGTTGGGTTGGCGGGTAACTGAAAATCTCCATAAAATGTGCAGCTAAATTTTTCAAGGGCAGTTTTCTCTTTGTCATCCATGTTGAGTGAAGCTTCAGTATCTACTGTAAGAAATTTCAGCTTATTGTAGGTGATGTTGGCCTCACCTTCCACTTGTTTCTCGTTATCGTCTGATGATGTTTCTCTGTCAAACACAAAGTAGGCACCAGCTCCATATAAGATGGCTGTGACAACATGAGTGGGGGTGTTATCTTCAAACACATTAAGGTGAGACACTTTCCCGCACCCTAGATGAGACATTGTTAATGTTTCAAACTTTGTTGTGGTTTGATACTGCAGAGTCACCCGGGCTTGTTTGTGAGATTTTTTTGTGTCTCTGAAATATTTAGCTGATCCTCCCAGATTCACCAGCCCTCCCAATAGACTTAGTTTGAGAGAGCCAGAAATCTTCAGTGAATTTGACTTCTCCTCAATTGAGTCTGATGTTGTTACATTCAATTCAGTATTGTTTCTTTGTTGCACACTTGTATTTGTCTGTAGTTGCTCTTGATCCCATAAGGTTATACCTGTTGACAAATTCATGATACAACAGTCAACAAATCAACAAAGGGAACAATAGCCAAACTGTAGTCTCCAAAGATGTTAGCTTGGGCAGCCAGTTTAAGCAGCATATATATAAGCATTTTAAAATCATGTCCTTGTGTAACTGATGCCAGCTAGCCTAGCTGTGCATGTAGAATGTTAGTAAACCTCCCTCTCAATATCTCAAGTCTACTGAATTGACTGGAGACCTGGTCTTTTCAGTCGACTGGCTAGGGCGTTTGCCTCCCGATCTGAGGTTGCTGTAAGGTTGCGTGTTCAAGCCCGAGGCTGGACTGTGCATGTTAGAGCGGTTCCATGGCCCAGATGGGAGTGAGGTTTGGGGAATTAGTGTAACAGATGCCAGCTAGCCTAGCTCCGAGTGTAGAACGTTAGTAAACCTCCGTCCCAAAATCCCAAAAGCCTCCTAGTCAGTTGGTTGACTCAGAGCCTGGACTTTTCAATGGCCGAGGTCATCCTGCGCAGTCCAGTCCAGGGCTCGAACCCACAACCTCACAGCAAGCTTGGATCAGGGTGCAAGCAAGCCTTAGCCAATTGACTGAGAGCCTGAGCTTTTCGCTCAACTGGCTAAGGCGCTTGAGATCTTTTTGGCTAAATGGATATTCCTTGGGTTTCCTGAATTCCTAGGGTGGCGAAGTTAAGTCTAGCTGAATTTCCCAGCCATGCCACGATATTTTGACTTTTAACTGTTTATTTCTCATAAAACCCCACATGCAACGCTACTCACTTGTGACCCCCGCTGTACACGAGCCAAGTGTGAGGATAGAATCAAATCTCCTAAGATACAGAAAGATCAAACATACATGGAACTTATCTATGAGACCTCACCTGGAATAAGAGTATCTTTCCGGCAGTCGTACAGCATCCCGAGCTGGAACGGTCTCCCCAGGGCTGCAGTTTGTATAGTGTCATCACCAGACGAAGTCATTTTGAGAGTAAGACACTAATAAAAGGACAAAGGTAAATGATTTACACAAATGTTGAGGTGGCAGCCATAAGACCAAAACCATTGCTATTTCCTGTCAACCTGGAACCATACTTCCTTGACATGGGCCGTGTCCCAAATCACGCACTTAAATGAGTGCACTGCAATGTACTGCTCAGTGTGCACTGAGTACTTACTGCCATAGTGTGCTCAATGTTAAGTGTTGTCCGAAATAGATTATTTATAACATTTAGGAGGCGACGGATGGAACTGCCGTTTAAATCATCAACTCAAATATTTAGATTGATGACTGTAGTCGGAGAGTCACATGTGAGTAGCCTGGTGTATGAAACACGAGTAAAATAATTCTATTACCATAGTTGCTTGAATTTAAACACAGTTACTGCAACTCCCACCATTGTCTCAGAGTTGGTCGCCATTAATCGAGTTTGAAACACTGGTCAACAGCCCCACCCCTAACCAAATACCACCACTTCTCAATTTAAAATGTTATGTTAGCTATTTTGCTAGCCTAACTTACACTATTAGGCTTGAAATGATGCCAAACATTTCCATATTATAAAAGATGAATCCAAAAAACCCTCAATAACTCCAGAATGACGTGATCAATTTATTGGTAAAAAAAGGTGTCCCACTCACTTCAGTGCAACAAAGCTCAGGAAGTACACAAACATTAGTGCCTCTCACTACACTTAAATCCTCTCAGATGGTGCAGATGAGTAAATTCATGGCTTGGAATATTTTATTTGACAAGGAATAATTATTGCCCCTGTATCCATGACTAGGTTGTTTGTCCACGATTCATATTATAACCAACCCATCACTGGCACTTTTTGGTTGTGGTGACATTCCAATGTGCTATGCGCAATGCGCAATGATATATATTTTTACTTTCTTCTTAGCGCACTAAGAGTGAACGTTATCGGGAAACGAAGTTTTATGCATTCTCAGAAAGGTGCAAATGACAAAAATCATTGCCAGAAATGTGGATTCAGTTTCATGAGAGATAGTTAAGAACAACTTAGTTAAGAAGATTCTAAAGAGATAGAGTGGGGAGCAGGCGAAAAATAAACAACTTTGCTAAGAGTGAAATGATCTGGAATTCAGTCAGGTCCTGATAAGTGAAAAACTGCCTCCCTGTGAGTCAGGAAAGTTTACTTCCCTTTGTACTAATCTGCATTTACTTAAAGTGAACTTTATGATCGTAAAGTTTAGTTTCTGTTCAAGAGGTCTACAGATAGGGCTGGTTGCTGTTTGTGTGTGTGTAAGTGTGTATGTGATTGCGTATGTGTGGGAGGAGAGAGAGAAAGAAAGAGGGAGGGAGGGATTGTAAATCAGCATGATAGCCACGCAGAGAGGGGGACGGAGGATGCAAATGTTGAAGATAGGTGTTGTAGGGAGTGTAAGAGGCTCAGTTATTGTTGGGTTTGAAGAAAGCTTATGAAATGATTACAGATGTCTTTTAAGGCTGTTGTACCGTTCTTCTTTGAGCTGAGAGGTCTTTTGTGAGGATAAGTTCTGAAATTAGGCTTATTCAATGATTTATGTGACAAGAGTTCCTAGATTTCCAGTTTTGAAAGACTATTTTCTTAGTGATAGAGAAACAAGTACTGGGTATTTCATTTTCTGTAGCGCGGGGGTAGAGGGAGAGGGGAAGAGGGTTAAGATACGCACAGTGTGTGTGTGTGTGTGTGTGTGTCTGTCTATGTGCATGTTTGTGTGTGTCAAAAGGAGAATAAACTGAGAATAAAAAAAAACAAACATAGAAGATGCTTCCCAGTACTGAGTTACAGTAAAGTTTTCACCTGGCATGGTGTCCCCAGGTTATCCAAACAATACAAATGCATGTGAGCCTGAGTCTACATGTAACAGATTTAGGGATTACCTAGAGACAAACAGACATTACATAGAAACATTGAACATATAGGAACTATGATGAAAACTCTGTCCAATAATCCACCGCCCACACTGCTGCATTAATCCAATGGATGCTCCTCAGCTAATAAAATCAGCATCAACAAGTAGAAGTTGGTTGTTGACAAAGACTCCTTTATTTTCACAGTCAGCACAGAGTCAGCATAGACAATGGCTACGCAATACATCCAATGCATGAACAGAGTCAAAACCTCTGCAAGATGCTACCCTTGGTCCCCAGATGAGAACTGATCAAGTCTGAGGCGTTGTATTCTGTCCCTCAGCTTTTATGCAGGTTCAGAGTCCAACGGGCTCTTTCTCTGTGTGAGTGTGTGTATGTTGTGTATGTGTGTGTATGTGTGTGTATGTGTGTGTGAGTGTGTGTATGTGTGTGTATGTGTGTGTATGTGTGTGTATGTAACTCACTTCCCTTTCCTGTTCTGACCTCTCTCCCTCTGTCCCCCATTGTAACAACCTTTCTCTTCTATACTCATATAAGTCTTGACAATCCTATCATGGTATAACAGTGAATACAACATATACATTCCTATATTAAATGCAAACATTGAACCTATAGAAAGATTTGGAACAGATAATGATAGAGAGAGAAGCTGAGACATGAGAGAGACACAACAGAGAAGCGAAGGCCCTTATAGAGACAAGGGACGCAGTGCTGCTCATGCTAACTGCTGGTGTGACGTGTGCTAACACGCTTTAGAAGGACAGTAGGAGCTGGCGACAAAAACAAGCCAAGCCCCCAAAATAGGGTGGTGCATTTCTTTAAGGTTTTTAAAAAATATTGTGTTTTATGAGGAGATATGAAACATCAAATGACTAACCTTGAGCTGAGCTGTGGTGTGTGTGGTGTGTGGAGTTATCGTCAATCAAGGAAGTGAATTCGTCTCTAAATGATGGCTTGAATACATATCTATACAAGTACTTCCTCTCTGTGACCTGTTTGGGTGTGTCTAAATGTTATGTAATGACACAATGCCTCAAGCCATAAAACATCTGTGTAGTCACGCCTTTCCTTTTGGTTTCGGTTGGTTATGTTACCACGGACACAGACTGTGTCTACTTAACCTTTTCACGTTACTGACGGCTGTTTGAGTAAATCTAGTTCTAGTTCTGCCAGCCTGTTGAGGGTGTGAGCAGTTCTGTGTACACACTACATGCATGTCCAGATTCAAAGTGGCCGAGTGAGAGAGCCTATGAGGAGTATACACATAGTAACAGTGAAAGCACCAAAAAGCAGAACACAGTTCAAGTCTCCAGAACAACACAGATCCCCCAGTATGACTTGCAGTAATGTTGGGCTGAATGCGGGGTGGAGAATGGCATAAGGCATGTGACATACAGGAAAACAGCCTCAGAATAAAAGATGAAAGCAACACTCTCTCATTGGATTTCTGTGGGACGGCATTTGCCTTATCACTTGTTGCATTGACTCTGACTGTCTGGTCAATGTAACTTTTTGACACTCAATAATACTTTATGATACAGAGACATTTGGCAGTCGGTGTGTTTTCCTGGAGTAAGACATATTTCGGTTCCATGTTTAATTCATTGCTAATTTGAGGTGCAGATAATTTTTTATTGTGCCACTGACCAGCAGAAACCTGGTAAAATATCCCTGATATTTTATTGGTGTGTATCAACAGTGATATTATCAATTATGCGCACGCAGATCAGTAGGTCAGTAGCAGTCTAAATTTCCTACTTGACAAAAAAGTACTATCTATCTGTCCATCTATCTATCTATCTATCTATCTATCTATCTATCTAGTAGCCACAACACAGTGGATTACTGTAACTTGGTGTTACTGGCGCTGCGTGGAGGAATTAAGCTTAACTGTGTGAGCCAGTGAAAACTGAAAGTCTAGCCTTCCACAGTGAATATCTCTTCAGTTTACTCTAAGTATTGTGAACAACACCTTTAAAGTTAACCTGAATACGGCCTGGCAATGAAATGAAGGGAATATTAAGCCACAGGACTGCTCCAGGGTTGACCCTTGACAGACCCTAAAAGGGCCTTAGCATGCAGCATTCACACTAGGGGCACTTTTCTAGGGGGAGAGACCACAGAGTCCCCCATCATGTTCCTCAACATCAATCCTGGGGTGGGGAAGGAGGCCAGGAAGAGTTTGTACCCAGGGATCCTTGATACCATAATCTGGCCTTGCCTCCCATGAGAGGGTGCACACCTGCTTCTCTCCTACCGCAAGTGGATGCATAAATAATGATGAAATGACTTGGCCCGGGGGTCGGTAACTTTTTTGACATGTAGCCTATCATTTACTATCATTTCAAATGATGAACTCTGACACTCCAGGGCAAAAACAGATATAAAGTATGTGCACTAAAATAGTTAAAATTCTCATTTTAGCATAATTTCACACTTTCACATTATGAATTTCTGTCGAAATTATACCATTTCATAAAAAAAACTTTTGTTGAGACGTGCATTAATGTCAGCGTAAAGCTGAGGGATTTATGGTAGTATTGGCCAGCGCAAGAAGAAGTTGTACCTAGAAAACACGAATATATGTGTTGAGTGATGTTTGCAGTATGGTAAACAAAACTAACTAGTTGTCAAATGTTGTTAACTTACAGCAGACGGATGGGACAGTCACAAATCAAATGCACACAGCTTGCACATAACATTAGCATCGTTTTCCTAACAACACAGCACTGCGACGTGTGTGGTTCTGACTTCGGGACTAGCAATTTCAGGGAGCCGTGCTGGTGCTAGCTTTCTGGTACCACCGAGTGTGACTGTTCGGTCGAAACATGCAGAACCAGTTCTAGCATGGGCACCAGTACAGCACCGGCACCACGGCGGTGGAAACGAGCTATCTGAGATCCAGACTGTACATCATTCTGTGCGGTTCTTTAAGTCAAGCTGACTGCTCTGTTTGGACAATATTCCCAAGACAGCAATGCTCAGTGTTTGTTCAATAAAGATTCGAAAAACCTGCAAAATCACATAGGCAGAATGTGTGCCATGTGTCTGTCCACTGAAAAACATGGGAAATATTGAGCTGAGACGTTCAGAATGGAACATAAATCATCAGAACTATCATGGTTAATCGCACCACGCTAGAAGGACTGGGGATGACTAGATGTCAGTGTTTGTGAGGATATTTTCCTGTAACCTGTGTGTGTGTGTGTGTGTGTGTGTGTGTTTGTGTGTGTGTGTGCTGCTAACCCATTTGTATTGGGTATAGCCCTGGGGCTGTGGGCCCTAACTGCATGCCCTCACAGAGCTCTTGCCACAGTCACGTTTCCTGGACTGAGAGAGAGCCACTGGTCAGCACACACATATACACACATACACACACACACACACACACACATACAAACAACTCAACTGGTCAGCACATACACACGCACACACACATACACACACAAACAGCTCTCTGGTCAGGCTGCGTGATGTTCACAGCTCCAAACTGACAGCAAAGCTGTAGGCACAACATTTCTCCACACACACACACACACACACACACGCCAGTCTAGCCTGAAAGCTCTTTGCAGAGCTTTTCTCAATGGTCTCTCAGCTACTGACTCAATGGGCAGGCAAGCCAGCCGGGTTGGACAGTCGGCTGAGAGTGTGTCTGAGAGAGCAGGCAAGCCAGACACACTCCGCTTCAGCCACACTTAGGATAACCACAGTCACACACAGACACACACACACACGCAACACACACAGCTAGGGAGACGAGCCCTTTGGTCTGTTACAAGTAATTTAAAATACAATTACGTGCACACCACACACACACACACATACATATGCATACACAAGCATACATACAGACACACAGATACACACACAGTAAACACACAGATACACACACAGTAATATACACACCGAGAACGCAATGCTGGGGCAAGATAAACAAACACTGTGAGAGCCAGTGAGAGCTGGATAAGGTAATGAAGCACGATGAAGTAGTGACAGCACAAGCTACAAACATTTCAGGCTCACAGAAAGTAATGGCACTGAATATAGCTATGCTAACAGACAAACAGCTATACTCAACAGAAGGCAATAGTGAATGTGGAGTGTAGCTATGCTATGCTAACAGACAAACAGCTATACTCAACAGAAGGCAATAGTGAATGTGGAGTGTAGCTATGCTATGCTAACAGTCAAACAGCTAGTCTCAACAGAAGGCAATAGAGAATGTGGAATGTAGCCAAGCAATGCTAACAGTCAAACAGCTATAGTCTCAACAGAGAGCAATAGTGAGTGTGGAGTGTAGCTATGCTATGCTAACAGTCAAACAGCTAG
>PYXC01000908.1:142500-152500 GCA_015244755.2 Tenualosa ilisha
TTGTCTCAGTGTGTAGGGGTTGGAGGAGAGACAGCTAGATTTCCTCTCTGTCACTCTGTCTGCCTGTCTGTCTCTCTGTCTGTCTGTCTGTCTCTCTGTCTGTCTCTCTGTCTACCTCTATGTCAGCCTTCCTTTATGGTGTGTGTGGCACAGTGTCTGTGTGTGGTGTATGTGTGTGGTGTGATGTGTGTGTGGTGTGGTGTGCGTGATGCGGTGTGTGTGTGGTGTGTGTGATGTGGTGTGGTGTGTGTGTGTGGCGTGGTGTGCGTGATGTGGTGTGTGTGTGTGTGTGGCATGGTGTGTGTGATGTGGTGTGTGTGTGTGGCGTGGTGTGCGTGATGTGGTGTGGTGTGTGTGGTGTGGTGTGTGTGTGGCGTGGTGTGGTGTGTGTGTGGCGTGGTGTGTGTGATATGGTGTGGTGTGTGTGTGTGTGTGGTGTGGTGTGTGTGTGTGGCATGGTGTAGGCCACGTCTGTCTCAATAATAAATCTGCTTTAGCAGACCCCAGCCAGCGCAGCACTAATCAATGCAGACTAATAAATCAGACTCTGATTACTCCTGCCATGTTCCCTACGTCACGTCCAGAGAGATGGATGTTTATGTGTCCACCTGCCTTAGTGACATAAGTCACGCCTGCGTGTGTGTGTGTGTGTGTGTGTATGTGGTGGTCATATGCATGTGTGAAAAACACTCCAGAGTCCAGAGTGTGTGTGTGTGTGCATTACTTTGAGAGAGATCTGGAATGGGATTGAAGTTGGTGTGTGTGTGTGTTTGACGGTTAGTGAAAATCCAAAAAACTTGCAAGAGACAAGGGGAGTAGAAGTACTAGTTGCATGGACATGGAGCATGAGGAGGAGGAAGAGGAAGATGGGGGAAAGGAGGACTAGAAGAAAGGGATGAAGAGGATGAGGAGCAGGAAGAAGCCTCTGATACCTGCTGCTGCTGCTGCTGCTGCTGCTGCTGAGGGAGCACTTGCCCTCAGCCATCCACAGCAGCCCAGGAGGAGAGGGGGAGGACCTGGAGATGGAGGGAGACAGAGAGAATGGGAGAGATAGCAGAGAGAGAGAGAATGGAAGAGATAGCAGAGAGAGAGAGAATGAGGAGCAAGAGAGATGAGAGTTGTTTAACCTCAAGAGAGAGAAGGAGAGAGAGAGAGAGAGTGAAAAGCAGGAAGGGGAGGGAGGTTACACTAGGAGAGGGAAAGAGAGAGAAAGAGAGAGAGAGAGGAGAGGAGTGAAAAGGGAGGTTACAGCATTAGGGAGAGAGGATCCGAGGTTGACAGAGATGTTTATACAGAACCTGGCCCAGTGGTCCACATGGGAGGGAAATGGACTGAACCAGGGGAGCTCTGTGGAGATCGTGTGTGTGTGTGTGTGTGTGTGTGTGTGTGTGTGTGTGTGTGTGTGTGTGTGTGTTGTGGGGCATCTTTGCAGACCCACTGGCTGTGACGAAAGCCCCAGAATGCCCTAGAGCAAGTGAGGAGAGAAAGAAGGGATAGTGAGAAAGAAGGGGAAGAGAGACTGAAAAAGAGCGAGAGAGAGAGAAAAAAGATGCAGAGACTGAAAAGACAGAGACTGAAAAGAGAGAGAATGAAAGAGAGAGAGAAAGAGACTGAAAGAGAGATGCAGAGAGAGAGAGGGAGAATGACAGTGCAAAGATGAGGGAATGAGAAAGATCAAATGAGAGAGAGGAACAGAGAACAAGAGTGAGATTGAAACGAGAGAAAGAGAGGAAGGGAGAGAGAGAGGTGCCACTAGGCATCACATGTCATGCATGGTAACACATGCAGTGGGTCTGCACCCTATGACATCAACATAAGCCTGCCTCTCCTCTCTTTCCCTCTCTCTCTCTCTCTCTCTCTATTTTCCTTTTTGTGTGTGTGTGGGGGGGGTAATTGTATGTTTCTTTTCTGCAGATTAGTGTGACTCTTGATAGCAAACAAACCCATGAAAGACACACATGCTTTAGGTGTAGAGTAATAGTGTGTGTATGATATATATTGTTCATGCTTTAGGTGTAGAGTAATAGTGTGTGTATGATATATATTGTTCATGCTTTAGGTTTAGAGTAATAGTGTGTGTATGATATATATTGTTCATGCTTTAGGTGTAGAGTAATAGTGTGTGTATGATATATATTGTTCATGCTTTAGGTGTAGAGTAATAGTGTGTGTATGATATATATTGTTCATGAATGTACTATTATGAGAAAAGTGTTTACTATTAATGTTTACAAAATAGCTATGATCCATTTCAGCTGTAATGTGCAGTTTTCTTCATTGCTAAGAAACACTTACAGTTTTTCTTGATTGCTTTGATGCAGCCATCACTTCAGAATCCACATTTTCAAATCAGTTAACGTACAGGTCTAAACAGGAGCGCTCTGCTCAAAAACACACATTTTGTTCAGAAAAGGCTCAAATGGTGACAAAAACATTTTTTTCAGCAAAAGCATTTTTTCTTTCAAACAGCACAATCAGTGGTCAGATCAGTGAATACTCTCAGTCAATCATAACATAAAGGAGGACTAAATGCAAAACTGCTTTCAAAATAAGCAGACTGCCTTATGTTTTGCCATGTCTGTGCCATTCACCTGGTTACTGAATGTGGGAAAAAGAATCAGAATACAACAGAAGTGTTATTCTTTCCTCCTACACTTACAGTAAAGTAACTGTCATTGACATGCAAGACCCATAACACTGTAAGCACCTAGGCAAATGTACTGTACAATACAGTTCACTTCATATACTGAAGTAACTTTTCAATTTTCATTGACATTTTTCATCAAAACACAGACACTTTCACAAGTACTCTATATTCTGTTGGCCTCTTTGACCCACCCTTGCAAATAGCAAACAGCAAAGGTGGTATGTTATATGCGTGAAGAATGATTGTGGATTGAAGAATTATGGAGGAGGAGATTTACACACTGACATTAGTAATTCATATGTCTATAGACAGTCAGTTTTTGACTGTGAATAGATGCTTTCCAGTTGTTCAAGCAAGTGATTCAATAGAGTTTGGAAACTTACTAAGACAGCTGTGTTAAATGACAGATAATTCATTATTAGATACATATATTTTATTATATATATATTTTAGAGCAACAGAAGCGATGGTACAGCTTGTGGTGTCGTGTGGTGTGAACGCACATGTACACCTCCATCCCCTCCCAGTCTTGGCCACTCCTCTCCTGTCTGGATGCAGTGCAAGATAGACTCCTTCAGCCAGGGCCATATGTCTCATCCCAACCTGTCATAAGACAGCTCTGCAACTTTTCATCCAGGACCATGAATGCATCCATAGCATCAGCGAATCTGATCTTCACACTCGATGGTGTCACATTTCCCACTGCAATCATTTGATTCTGAAATGACCAATTACAGCGTGCAAAAACATGTGACTTCACTTCAGATGATCTGATGAGGAGTGTCTGTGTGTGTAGCTGACCTTCCCTCTCCCAGCGACCTGACAAGGAGTGGATGAGTTTGTCTGACAGCCATATTGCCTTTGGCCTCACAACAGTTCCTGTATTCAACCTTGGTGGGGGGGGGGGGGGGGGTTACTGAAGTAGTTAGGGGGGGATGATGGACACTGATAGAGGACGGGGAGGGGTGAGGGTGCGGGGATTGGATTAGAGGGAATGTTCCACATGGGCCAGGGCCTTGGGAGGAAGCACCTAACTGCTGAGAGGGGGGAGCGAGAGTGAGTTACACACACACACACACACACACACACACACAGGTTACACTCCTGTGTAATTCCTGTGTCACACACAGACAAACACACACACACACACACACACACACTAATGCAAACACACACACACACACACACACACGTACAAATGCAAACACACACACACACACAAATGCAAACATACACACACACACGAAAAGGAGAGGGAGAGATGGGCATTAGCAAAGTTATCTGAGCCAAATTGATCAGGCACTTTCTACACTACACACACACACACACACACACACACATACACCAGGATGCCCAAATTATGCAAATGCATGCAGGATGAACATTGCACAGTAGGCTTCTTGGAGCAAGACTGGCAGAAATGCCACTCTGAGGAATTCGATTAAAGATTATACATTCAGCCAATGCTTCTGCGCCGCTCCGAGGCCGACTTCTTGAAAACACGCACACAGCGAACGCAGGATGAAATCACAGTTTTTTCCACTCTTGGAGTGGGCCCGCCCTCTTTCTTTTTAGAGCTCATTTGCATGCAGTGTTACTTCTGCCCACACACAAAATGAGAAGCCCAGCAGGCAACGGTGTTTGGGTGCTTTGTCACACACTGAGCCAGAGACGGCCTGAATTTGCACATCGCAATAACCTGTGATGACCAACAGCACAGCTTTTGTGTTGGTGAATCTGAGCTCTGATTTAGGACCTGTGCTGAATCATGACTGTGCCGGCAGGATTCTTCTTAAGAGCCATGTGTTCTGGGTGTTCTGGGAAACCGATTCATCTCAAATGAATTTGAGATAGGAAATTAAATGATAAAACAAGGACCTCTGCGGTGATCTATCTGGGTTTAATTTCCCCATAGGTATGTTTTCTACCAGACTCCACAGCTGCAGTGTGTGTGTGTGTGTGTGTGTGTGTGTATACAGCCTTAAAGGGAATAATTCATAAGCCCTGTTTAATTGGATCCGTTTCAGAGCTCTTTGTGAAAGATGTGTTTTAAAGCAGACTTCCCCCAAGTCAACACAGATCACATGAGGTGACGTCTATTTGTATTCATTACCCAGTCTCTTGATTACCTTGTTTTAGATTCTTTCCTCCTGCGTTAGGCGCGAGAGAGAGAGCGTGAGAGTGAATAGCGCTTTGACATTATCCTCCGAGCCGTCCTCTCTGCGGTGAATACCAAGTGTCGCATTACGACACTCTGTCAGCGAGACAGAGCACAAAATGTACTCAAAGGGCAAAACCGATGCCCTTCACCCGTAAAACACAAACCAACGACCTTCGGGAGAAAACCCCAAATAAACGACCTCATGTCCAACAACTGGAATAACAAGACAGTGTCTCTTCAGTTTCTTGACTGTGTCTGGGGTGTGTATGTGTGTGTGGGGGGGGGCAACTGTTGTCTGGGGCCTCATATCTTGAATGGTGGTGTCTGAACATGTTTAATACTGAATTCTAGTGTTAGTGTTTTTGCAATGTGCGTGGGTAGTGGGTATGGCTGCATGTGTGTATGCACTGCAAGAGTGTGTGTGTGTGTGTGTGCAAGTGTGTGTGTTTGTATTTGTGCTGCATGAGTCTGTGTGTGTGTGTGTGTGCGTGTGTGTCAGAGAGAGAGAGAAAAAGAAGAGTGTGTGAGTGTTGGTGTATGTCTGTCAGCAGGTTTGGGTGATGATGAGGCTGTCAGAGAGGAGAGAACACTAAGAGCTGAGTTCCACCAGACAGTTCAGCATCTGGAAGACATACCCATCACCATGACAACAGGATGGAACAACGCCCGTCACGACAACGGGATGGGCATTCCTGTCACCACAGCAACAGGCTGAACCAGAGAGAATTCAGCCAAGTCTGATGCCAGACAACACAGCTGTCACCATAGCAACAGAATGGACCACAGCTCACCCCCGTCACCCCTGCTCTGGTTTAACATGGTCAGGGCAGGGGTTATGGACATGGTCAGTGGGCTGAGAAGGAGTGTGTGTGTGTGTGTGTGTGTGTGTGTATATGAGGTGTGAGCGAAGACACTGATGAAGATGTGTGTCACTGTACACATGTAATGCCCTGC
This sequence comes from Tenualosa ilisha, assembly GCA_015244755.2. Taxonomy (NCBI): domain Eukaryota; kingdom Metazoa; phylum Chordata; class Actinopteri; order Clupeiformes; family Clupeidae; genus Tenualosa; species Tenualosa ilisha. Next base: position 148,263 of record PYXC01000908.1, read on the forward strand.
ATGTGTGGGGGAGAGAAGGACTCAAAGCGGGTAGATGTGTGTCAAACGTCATCAGAGACATGAAATACATGGCGAGAGCAAGTGTGTGTGTGTGTGTGTGTGTGTGTGTGTGTGTGTGTGTGAAGGCAAGGAGTTAGAGAATGTGATTTGGGAGAAAGTTGTGGGTGGTCAAGAGAGTGTGGGACAGCATGCTCCGTCTGTGGCTCTGTCTATGTGTGTGTGTGTGTGTGTGTGTGTTTTGAGAGTCAGTTCTCATCCTGTAAAACCCTGTGCTCAGCATATGGCCGTATGGCCAAAGCACATCTATTAAACATGTCGGCCTCAACACGCCTCACTGTATCCTACTTCACTCTATCCTACTGCCCCTCACTTATGCCACACCTGTCAATCAGACACTGCTCTGTGTTTGTGTGTGTGTTTGAGTGTGTGTGTACTGCACCAGGGCCCTTACTTACGCTATAATTATGCTATATGCACTGTGTGTGTATGAGTGTGTGTGTATGAGTGTGTTGTGTGTATGTAGGTCAGTGAGAAGTATAGGAGGAACAGTAGGAACAGATGGATGTGGTAGACAAAGACAGAACAATGTGTTTATTGCTCATTGTTTGTGTGTGTGTATGTGTGTGTGTGTGTGTATGTGTGTGTGTGTGTGTGTGTGTGTGGCTTAGAGAGAGCAGCATGTTTACATCGCTGTATGTTCACACCTGTCTCTTTTGTAGACGTATGCGCAGGGGGTGTAATTCACACACTCTCTTAGAATACCAATAGAGTCACTAGCAACACACACACACACACATACACACACACACATCCTGATGCTCTGAATGTTAAATAAAAGCATTCCTGCTGTTGCCACGGTGCCACTGCAGAGTTACTGTGGATAAGAAGAGAGTTCAAGGAGAGTGTGTGCTACAGGGGGCATAATGAAACAGCCATTATTAGAATGGTGTGTGTGTGTGCGTGAGAGAGAAAGATTGTGTGTGTGTGTGTGTGTGTACTGAGTTTTCTGAGTAGCCCTTGCGTTTTGGACAGAACAGACAGATGCAGCCTTAGACTCCAGGGAGGAAAGAAACAGGACTGAAGACTCTCCAAGATGGCTGCCAGAAAGAGGGTCAGATCTCTGGTGTCATATCACAAAGGGTTGCAGGTGAGCCTAGACGCTCCCTCTCTCTCACACACACATAGACACACACACACACACACATACACACACACACACACATATTAGGGCTGTCAAACTATTACAATTTTTTTCGCAATTCATCTCATAAAATTATGTAATTAAATGTGATACATCCTCTGTTTAAATTGTACTCAAATACTTTCTATGGAAAATATTTGTTCTGAACATCACAGCAGACCTTATCTACAGCATAGCCATTTAATTTCTTAATATGCTTACATGTCCCATGTCAATTATAAGGCTCCTCTTCTGTGTGATAGACAGTTTTACAGAATATATATGAGGAACAAATATTTGGAATTTGGGTTTTGATATTAGGTGGAGGTTTATAGCCTATTCTTTCCAAAATAATGATGTTTCAGAGAAATAACCAACTACATTTCTGCTTAACTGTAATGGCTGCAAGCTACTCTTGCACTTCGAAGAGCAAAGAGGAAGTAGTTTGACTCCTGACAGTTCAGTCAAGTGAAGCAGTGCTATTTGGAAATCGCTAGGCTACCCACAGTCTACAAGTGGAGGTAAGATGGTGTGTATTCACCATCGTAGCCCATAGGTCATCAACCACAGGACTCTACATTTCACATACCCTGCGTTAACGGCAACATTGCATTGTTTATTGTTTTATTGTATTGTTAACTTTGACAGCTCTAATATATATACACACACACACACACACACACACACACACACACAGCGAGACATCAGACATCTACCATTCTTCAGGATTGAATCCAGTTCCATTGGACCAAACAACACAGAAATGTTTCTCTGCGTCATGATTTAATCTAATAATTAAAACAGAAGTATTTCAAGTGTTTCCATGTTTTAATCTCGTGTTTATTTGAGTACATGGTATTTGTATGCATTTTTATTTATTTGACATCACCAGAGTACATAAATAACCATGACCCTTGACCCATGACCCATGCATCACAGTTTGCTTTAGATTTCCCTCATTTCAGCTGATATTTTTAAGTAAATATTCTTTTGTGAGACATGTTGATATCAGTTTATATAACGTTTGTCTCTGCCAAGTTCTATTGCTTTAAAGTCAAACACCATTATGATCAGCACAGATATTCCACTTCCTGCATCCTGCAGTGTCTCACTGTTTCCTGTTCCATCCTCAAATCACAGAGGGGTCACACAGGTCAGTCTGAGCCCGGACATGCCTAAACACAAACCCCACTAACACCCACTGGACCAGATATGCAGCTATAATCAGCCACTGTGTGTGTGTGTGTGTGTGTGTATGCGTGAGCCCATTCTTTGACAGTGAGCCAGAGTGTTTCTGTCAGAAGATCTCTTAGGCCCGAGACACATAGTTCCAGAAGACAGCCAAAATGAATTCGGGGACACACACACACACACACACACACACACACACACACACACACACACAGATGAAGTAAAGCAACCGTGACTCAGCACTCGGAGTGAGATATTTGTACCAGACAAAAGAGTCTGAGTAGGTGTGTGTGTGTGTGTGTGTGTGTGTGTGTGTGTGTGTGGGACACACACAGTGAAGCACAAAGGCCACATAGCAATTTCATCCACATGTCTAAGCTCCCTCCCAGAAGCCCAGCACAATAACAACACTCACACCCCTGTAATTGGGGATGCTCTTCTTTGTTTGTGTGTTTATTAGAAGTGGATTGTGTGTGTGTGTGTGTGTGTGTGTGTGTGTGTGTGTGTGTGTGTGTGTATGTGTGTTTGTATGTGCTTGGCCTGTTTTGCTGTGATGAGTGTGCAGCTCAGACTGAGGACGCTGTCTCAGAGGAGGAAAGAAATACTCTTCTTTTCTCTTCTCTCTCTCTCTCCCTCTCTCCTCCATCTTTTTTCATTCTCTCCATACTCCTCTCTCCTTTCTCTCTTTTTTCTATTTCACCTATTCTCTCTCTCGCTCTTTTCCTCTCCAAGTCTCTCTCTCTCTCTCTCGCTTGCTTTCTTACTCTCTCTCACACTCTTTCTGTCTGTGTCTTTCTGCAGGGTTGGGTGTGTAGTCTAGGGGCTGTATAGTCTCAGACATGCGTAGCGTGGGTTGTGCTCGTGCTGGCTCAGTGAAGAGAGCATGGGAGAGTTCACTTCACTAATCCAATACTCATCTATGAGCTCATGCTCAAAACGTCAGGAGGCAGAATGAGCTCATGTCTGGCGCTAGAGAAGTCGGGCTTAACACATACACACACACTCAGACACAAAGGTACACACACTAGTACACACACACACTCACATACCTAGATACACACACTTAAACACAAATATATGCACACTAGTACACACACACACACACACACACACACACATACTGTGCATAGATACAGGCACAGATCTAAATGTACAAGCACACACATACCGACACATCGATATATGCACTCAGACATATAGATACTAGGGTGCACACACATATACACACACACATTGGTTACTCCCGTGTATTGGTTACTTGAGTATGTGGTGTACAAGGCACTTCCTCACCGTTCTTAATGCCCTTGTTTTCTGTCTGCTCTCTATCTGTCCATCATTGTTTTCTGTCATCAGTGTCTTCCACCTCGCTCCACTAACCCTTTTCCACACACACACACACACTGTGACGCTTCTGCATCACTGCACACACAAAATCCACTCAAACGCATTCATACATCCAAAACACGCAAGGTGACGCACACACTCGAACGTTCCCCTGCATTCCCAACCAGTGTACGATTGGGTAACGTTAATTGATCAAAATGCTTCCTGTTTCAATCGGGTTCGGAAAGTCTCAGAAAAGTGACAGGCGTAGCTCGCTCTAGTTACAGGCAGTGGTTTATCCCTGTAGCTAAATTTGTAAAATAAGCTCCGCTTCTGGGAGTTTACTTTTTACGGACCGAATAGGGCTGCTCCCTCTGACAGCTCGAAACAACCGGCTCCGCTGTGACTGGAAGGCCCCTTTCCCCCAGCGTGACCAGACCCGGCCTGGGCTGACAACCAAAGCAGTAGGCCCCGGTTTAAATTTGATTGCGCTGGGTTGTGGGTGTCCGCCGTGAACCCCAGGTTGGAACGAGTGGCTGTGTTG
>PYXC01000908.1:155000-160000 GCA_015244755.2 Tenualosa ilisha
ACCAGAGCCCAATCCAGCTCAGTGTTGGGCAACAGAACCCAATCCAGCTCGGAGTTGGGAACCAGAGCCCAATCCAGCTCAGTGTTGGGCAACAGAACCCAATCCAGCTCAGTGTTGGGCAACAGAGCCCAATCCAGCTCAGTGTTGGGCAACAGAACCCAATCCAGCTCAGTGTTGGGCAACAGAACCCAATCCAGCTCAGTGTTGGGCAACAGAGCCCAATCCAGCTCAGTGTTGGGCAACAGAACCCAATCCAGCTCAGAGTTGGGAACCAGAGCCCAATCCAGCTCAGTGTTGGGCAACAGAACCCAATCCAGCTCAGTGTTGGGCAACAGAGCCCAATCCAGCTCAGTGTTGGGCAACAGAGCCCAATCCAGCTCAGTGTTGGGCAACAGAACCCAATCCAGCTCAGAGTTGGGAACCAGAGCCCAATCCAGCTCAGTGTTGGGCAACAGAACCCAATCCAGCTCAGTGTTGGGCAACAGAGCCCAATCCAGCTCAGTGTTGGGCAACAGAGCCCAATCCAGCTCAGTGTTGGGCAACAGAACCCAATCCAGCTCAGTGTTGGGCAACAGAGCCCAATCCAGCTCAGTGTTGGGCAACAGAGCCCAATCCAGCTCAGTGTTGGGCAACAGAGCCCAATCCAGCTCAGTGTTGGGCAACAGACCCAATCCAGCTCAGTGTTGGGCAACAGAACCCAATCCAGCTCAGTGTTGGGCAACAGAGCCCAATCCAGCTCAGTGTTGGGCAACAGTGGCTTCCTGTTGCTATTTTGCCTTCTATTTATTTGTCCTAGTTTATATTATGTGGGTTAGATACAGCTAATAAGCATGCCATTAGAACTGCGCGGGCTGAACATGTTGACATACTCTCCTCAGTATTATGCTTTATTACAGCATGATAAACATGAACTTGTGCCTCCACCATGATTAATAGGATGAGGAATTTGAAAATGAATTGATGGTATCGCAGTTAAACCTTGAACTGTAACTTTTCCTCATATTAATGCGCATAAATTTGAATATTTTGTAGTATGTAATCCCACGCCTGCCCACCTGCATCTGGGGCTGTTTTAGTGTCCACATGCTAAGAATTCACAACGAGAGAGAAGCCCTTGGGTGCACTTGTGCTGGTTTTATCTCCTCTAGAAACAGCTAGTAAGGGCTTATGTGATGGCAAACACGAAGACATAACACTGAAGGAGTAATCCGTTGTAAGTCACTCCATAAGTCTGTTGTACGAGGTCATCGAATGCTGTTGGTCAGAAAAGGAACAAGAAAATGAGATACGACATAGAACAAATAGCAAATCACCACCCTACACTGACTGAATGGGGCACAGAAACTTCTTTTGACTTTCATTTCCCTATGCCCCATTCAGTTAACATTAGCTGTCGGTTTACTATTTGGTCTACGTTGTATAAAATTTTCTGGTTCTTTTTGCAACAGACAGCACTTGGTGACCTCAAACAACAGTGATTTACACCGGATTTCTCCTTTGAACTTCTGGCAGAGTGGCTCAGTGGTGCAGTTTCATAATATAAACCTAGTGAACGGGTTTCGATTCTGACCCAAGGTCATTTCCCAGCCTTTGCCCATCTCTCTCTCTCTCTCTCTCCACACACACACACACACTCATTCCCTGTCTTTTTCCAATTTAAGGAAAAGAGCCCAAGAAATAAGCTTTAAATATATATATGCATATATTTGTGTATACATAGCGGTACTTGCATGCTGCTTTTTTACAGTCTTGGAGACGTAACAATGCTGTACCTCTTTCTAACTGTATGTGGACACACACACACCCACACACACAGGTAAGTAGCATGCACATGAATGCCCAAATGTGTTCACCCTCATTCATGGCCATCCACAAATACTCAAATGCACATGTGCGCACACACACACACACACACACACACACACACACACACACACACACACACTTCACTGCTGCTTCATTGAGGACATCTCCCATTCTGCAGCTTTGGCGGGGATGGCTGTGCAGCTGCTCCCTGGGTCACGTGACCATAAAGCTGTGCTTGAAAGGACCCCGGGCCCGGCCGCGGCCGCCTGAGCGTGTCACTCGCTGGATTTGGGAGCACCGCAGAGAATTGCCAAATCAGACGGGACGTGACACTCCTCACAGGAGACAGAGAATTCCCAATCCAGACGGAATGTGATTGTCCTCATTTAAGAGAGACAGAGAATCCCCAAATCAGATGGAACTTGATGGTCGTCATCTACAAAAAACAGAGAATTTCCAGTCCAGACAGAACGTGACTGTCTTCATGTACAAAAGACAGAAATTCCCAATCCAGACAGACTGTGACTCTCCTCATCTACAAGGGACAAACCCAAAATAACGTGTGTGTCCTCAGAGAATTCCCAAACCAGATGCAAAATGGTGCTTTTGGATTTGGGCAGAGGAGGCAGGGAATTCCCAAAGTTAATTCCCATTTGTGCATGCTGACGTGTGCTCTCACATTTCTGTCTCTCCCGCAGACTGGGAACAACGAGAGGAAATTGATTGATTTCCATCCTGCTTGTTTGCATTAAGTGCTCCAGTCTGGTTGAATTAATGCAATTGTGAGTTCTTGCCATTCTTCACCCTTATATTGCCTGTGCTAATGACATTGAGCAACCTGTCAATGCTGCATTTGTTATGAGGCTGAAGAAAATCAAAAATACAATTTACCCAGCAGGCCTCAGAGACCTGAGATAGATGTCTTTGGTAGTACTGGGAGTTTACCCAGCAGGCCTCAGAGACCTGAGATAGATGTCTTTGGTAGTACTGGGAGTTTACCCAGCAGGCCTCAGAGACCTGAGATAGATGTCTTTGGCCACAGTAGTACTGGGAGTTTACTGAACTCTGTTTACTTAATCAAAACAAGTAAACTGTTTTGATTGCTTTAATCCTGACTGGCTTTAGACAAACCTGCTCGCGCACACACACCACTCTACACACACACACCAACCAACAACCCATGTGATTTCAGATAGCATGTAGGTGCTCAGTCATGGCACAGATGGGGTGGTGAGGTGAGGTGAGGCAGAGAGACTGTATTTACATTCTACCTGACTGCTATCCCTGCTGGGAGCTGTGTTTACACACCTGGGGATTAATTTGTGTGTTGCGTTCCCTCCTGTCCCAGCAATCTCTACCTGCTGTGTGTAGTGTGTGTGTGTGTGCGTGCATGTGTGTGTAGGTAGGAAGGAGTTGTAAGACTGCTGTTTCAGCACAGTTCTGGCTATTGCCATCTCTTCACACAGGACCTGGCTTTGGTTGACTCCACTGTGGAGTTTCATTTCACCATATTGTAGCGTAATACATCTGTTCTCATGTCAGTGAAATAATTATGTAACATGCTTAGTAGAAATAGTGACTGAAATCCTACTGTAGCACAGTTTATCTAACTGGTGTATTTTGTGGGAATGTTCTATTTTTGTGTGATATGATGCTTTATTACAATATAGATGTAAAGTGTCTGCACTGCGGGATCAGGCTGACCTGTGACCTGTGTGTCCTGGCCATGAATTACACTCCCCTAAAAAATGCATTTCTGCATTTATTCTCACATTGGCCAGGTGCTCAGTCACCCTCACACACACACACACACACACACACACCGCCCTGCTGTGCTCTGGAATACACACCACGTGCCTGGCTGGCTGAATATAAATATCAGGTGATCCCTGCTGAAAATGGCCTATCAGCAAGTATCCCTCATTTCAAGGAGAGGTGGCGTTTCGTATCGATCCTCCTGAAGGCCATTAAGCCATTTCTTAAAAGACCCCCTTCTTTTCCCGTAATGACTCACCTGGACTCTACAGACCCCTTTCTTCTCCCGTAATGACTCACCTGGACTCTACAGACCCCCTTCTTCTCCCGTAATGACTCACCTGGACTCTACAGCATTTTCCCCTCATTGCTTTGCATCACTGTCCTTACTATGGTCACACGTGAAAATTAGGGAAATGAACATTCTCCAGTGTTAAAGAAATATCATTGAGATGAAATGAATTTCCCCAGTGGTACGGAGCGCAGGATGGCACATCTGCAGTCATTATGTCATGTCTCTCAGCTGTCTTTTTCATGCCAAAGACAGACAATGTATGACCTGAGAGCAGTTTGACGCCAATTTTAAATAACTTTTTGATCTCTCTCTCACTCTCTCTCTCACTCTCTCTCTCTCTCTCTCTCTCTCTCACACTCTCTCTCTCTCTCTCTCTCTCTCACTCTCTCTCACTCTCTCTCTCTCACTCTCTTTGGAGGTGTTCAGTTATAAAGGAAATGTGGGCAGTGTGTGTGTGTGTGTGTGTGTGTGTGTGTGAAATACAAGAGGTAGCATTATGTCCCTGTCTGTGCTGCATGGTGTCTAGGCTGGTTATTCTACTGCTCTCTGCTTATGAAAACATGAGCATGAATGCAGTGCATCCGAGTATGTCAGAATCATTCAGTCTTCTTTTCCATATCAGTGTTCTATGGTGCAGTGTGTGTGGATGTGTCTGTGAGAGTGAGTAAACACACACACCAGTATTGTTGTCAGTGTGTGTGTGTGCTTGGGTTCTGTGAGGAAGTAATCTGAGCGCTCGCTAGACGTTAGACAGCACTTAGGCGGATTAGTTTGAATCTTTTTGATCAACTTGAAAATTCCATGCAAATTTCAAGAGGCTTATGGAGCTGAGGAGCCTCCTGGCTCACTGGGTCACACACACACACACACACACACACACACACACACACACACACACACACACACACACATACACACACTCTCACTCTCTCTCTCTCTCGCACACACACACACTCTCACTCTCACTCTGTCTCTCTCTCTCTCTTACACACACACACACTCCTGTATTTTGATAGGCTTCATGTCTGAACCCTGTTGCTGCAGCTGCACACACATGCATGCATAACATGTTAATTGAACACTCTGGAGAAATAAATGTACAAATTACAATATTATGACATCATATGAACAAAAACATCCAGTG
>PYXC01000908.1:162500-220000 GCA_015244755.2 Tenualosa ilisha
TGCACTTTCACAGTGAGTTTTCTCTTTGTTCTTGTTTTAAATGTGAAAGTTATTAGGCCACCTCCTGATGGAAGTTCAGTGTGTGTGTGTGTGTGTGTGTCTGTGTGTGTGTGTGTGTGTGTATTGAGTTTGGCATTTGTGGGGATGATTGCATCAGGGGTGGGTTTGTTTTTGCTCCCCTTCACTGGCCCACCCCATGCTCACCCACACACACACACACACTCTCTCTCTCTCTCTCTCTCTCTCTCACACACACACACACACACACACACACACACACACACACACACACACACACACCCGTGAGGTGCAGAGTGTAATCCCTGCCTTGATTCACCCTAATCCAGAGATGGGATATTAAATTTGGTTTGGGGTATTAATCTGTCATCACCTTCTCTGCTGGTTCACCACTGTGGCACCACCACTTCCGGAAGCTTCTCGCTTGGTCTAGTTCCCCGCCGTGACCAGGCAAATCTCCCAGCATGCAGTCTGTCCCTGTGCCCTCTTCACTGAGGACATTGAAAAGAAGTAAGGAGGTTTTTTCAGATGCGGAGGTCAGATATGGAGTCAGGCAAACAGGCAACGTGTGTACGTGTGTGTGTGTGTGTGTGTGTGTGTTACACAGACGGACATGGTGTGACTTTAAACACAGAGTAACTTGAGTAAAAACTCAGCTGTTTTTTTTTTTCCCATTATGGTTGTTGCAGCTACCAGAGCCATGCACAAGTAGAGTGTGTGTGTGTGTGTGTGTGTGTGTGTGTGTGTGTGTGTGTGTGTGTGTGTGTGTGTGTGAGTGTGTGTGTGAGTGTGAGTGTGTGTGTGTGTGAGAGAGAGAGAGAGAGGGTTGTATGCTAACTGCGCTAATGTCATAGCTTCTGGCCCAGTGGATCAAAAGACCAGCTTCTCCAGTGTCCTCTTTTTTGCTTTTCTCTGTCATGCTCTAATCAGTTCAAGCCCCGCCCCTGTGAAATCCCCTCTCCCGTGTCCAGCATGCAGTATCTTCTCTCCTCAGACTCCTTAAGAGAGGCTAAACTGTCGCAATTTGAAGAATGCTATTTTTGTGTTTAGCAACGCTGTAGCTAATTCTGTAGCCTTGGGCACCATACATTTATGCAGTATTTATACTAGTCTGATATAGCAACCAGCAGCAGTGAGCTGTGCAGTACAGAGCTGCGCTAATGCTAATGCCCCCGCCTATCAGTGGGCCTTAGTCAGCTTGTTTGCTTTTTGCAGTGTGTTTGGCTAAGTGCTACGCTAGCCCTGCCGCATCATCATCATCAAGTCATCCTTTGTGCTTCGCTAATTACACATGTCTGGTTTCCTTCTGGTTCCTGCCTTACAACAGATAGAATTAGCATTTGCTCTTTTTTAACCTTTACACATTTTCATACCTGTGGTCATTAGGGAAATGAACATTCTCCAGTGTTAAAGGAATATCATTGAGATGAAATGAATTTCCCCAGTGGTACGGAGCGCAGGATGGCACATCTGCAGTGGTCATTATTTCATGTCTCTCAGCTGTCATTTTAATACCAAAGACAGACAATGTATGACCTGAGAGCAGTTTGACGCCAATTTTAAATAACTTTTTGATCTCTCTCTCTCTCTCTCTCTCTCACTCTCACTCTCACTCTCTCTTCCTTTCCTCTCGCCACCATGAAAATGATCCTCTCTCTGTGTTTCTCTCTCTCTCTCTCTCTGTCTCTCTGTCTCTCTGGCTCCCTCTCTGCAGATCTGAGCCCTTGGTAAGGTTCTCTTCTGTCTCCTCTCTCTCTCCCTGACCTTGTACGGTTTAGTGTGTGTAACTGGAGCAGGAGTGTGTCCTTGTGCGGTTTAGTGTGTGTAACGGGAGCAGGAGTGTGTGTCCTGTGAGGGACGAGGCTGCAGCCTTTAGCTCATAAAGACGGGGGAAATTCAGAGAGACATTTATCACCACTACCCACTTCTGTTCACATGACCACAACCAACTGTCCTGGAAAATGACCCAATTTATAACCCAGCACTCTGAGCATTTACATAATAGTCATATTTAAATCACAAAATGACATGGAATAAAGTTGAATTTCACACAAAGACGTGTTGTAGTCTGGATGAGTCTAAATGGGGTTCATATGCAGGATGTACCCTTCCACATGTTGTTGAGGTCTCGAGAAGTCTTGGAACCAGCAGAGCAGTGAAGATGGTGTGTGTGTGTGAGTCTATGTCTGTGTCCGTGTGAGTGAATGTGTGCTTGTGTGTGTTAGAGTGTAGGGGTGTTGTAGGGCCGTCTTCCTGGTAACAGTAAAGGTCAAGGACCTGTTAACACACGTCAGCCCAACGTGCATCCCAGCTGTGTGCTTTGTCTTCTCTAACAAGATGTCTGCCTGTGATTTAGGGGTGCCCTTCCCCTTCCTGATGGCCCTCCACGCACACACACACACACACACACACACACACACACACACACACACACACACACACACACCACTGACACTGGTTCAACTGCACCAGTATGCACACACACCACATGCACACACAGACACACACAGACACCTCAAATTCACATACACACATCACACATTCGCGCACACACATACACACACACACACACACACACACACACACACTCATTCCCCATCCCACTCCTAATCACCATTACAGGGGCTTAGCTGCATTACCTTGCATCATACATACCCTTTAACAGAGCTATCAGTGACACACACACACACATACACACACACACTTCTTCACTTCTTCCTCACACTCCTCTCTGAGCTGCAGTAAGATGCATAACTCCATCCAGTTTTATAAACTCAAACATGTGCTAAAGGGTGGGACAGAAGCACAGACATGCTGTGAAATGTCCGTCCATATCTGCCCCTGGTGGGCTAGAGGTGCTCAGTGTTGAGTGCACGCTGCACAGAGAAGGCTAAAGGACATTGCCTTGTTTTCTGACTATTTATGGTGAAACACAAAGGTTAAGAATGAGATGTGATGACTGCCTCTGTGCTGAGAATGGCCAGTTGTTGCAGTAGCGCACAGTAGTTGCATAGGTGGCGTCATTCAGTCTTTCCTAAAACGCATTAAACTCGTTTGCACTCACCTGAGTGGTCAGTGGCATTAAACTCGTTTGCACTCACCTGAGTGGTCAGTGGCATTAAACTCGTTTGCACTCACCTGAGTGGTCAGTGGCGTTAGTTGATACACTGCAGCCATTGAGTAGGTGGGCACGTGTTGCCACAATAAATTAGGCATTCATCAAAATTTCAGTCTTAATTGTTGTATTTTAGCACAAATGGTCAGAAAAACAAGGCTTTAAGTGTAAAATACCAAACTTGTCCTTTAAAGCCAGGGGCACCTGATGACGCACTGTAGTTCCTCATCACTGAACCATTGATGATGGACAGCATTTGGGAAAATAAAAGACAGTTGAGCTCCTGCAGATATATTCTCATCTTTGAGAGAAAGTGGATTTAATTCACAGTACTTCATCCAACTTAACTAGTTCATTCTATTTACATTTATAAAGAACCAGTTCAACTCCAGTAAAAACATGTCAAGAGTTGGAGGCTTGGTTTTTATATTTAGAAAAGGGGGCATGGGTTGCAGGGCTGGGCAGGGTTGGGTGGGGGGTGGGGTTGGGTTAGGGGTCGTACTAATGGCATACAGTTTTGTCTGTATTCAAGGCCATTGGCTCAGACTGTAAAACCACACGGAGGAAATGAATGAGTGGCCCTTTTGCCCATTGCTATGCTATCAGATGAAGATCTGTGACCCACCCCATCCCTCACACACACACACACACACACACATTCATTCTCCTGCCCTGACCGACACCCCCAGGAGAGGAGGGGGAGAGAGAGACAGAAAGAGAGGGAAAGAGTGAGAGAGAGAAAGAGAGAGAGAGAGAAAGAAAGAGCAAAGCTGATGGGTTAGACCATCTGTGACTGATCCACCATGTGAGACCCCACACACACCCACACACACATCAGTTATCGGCTGAACAACACTGAGCCACATCTGAGCCAAAGGTGAACCGGGCGTGGTCCTGAGTCTGACTGCACCTGGGTCCTGAGCGGCATTTGAGGGGATGGGGGATTCACTCTGACAATGCTCCTGCTCTGCTCTGAAATCTAAGATCACACACCACTGGATCTAAGTGGTTTGTGTGTGTCTGTTTGTGTGTGTGTGTGTGTGTGTGTGTGTGTGTGTGTGTCTAAGAACACTCATCACTCTATCTGTGTGGTGCCTGACGCTCCACCTGCGTCTGGAGGAATAACATCAGACTGCAGCGCACCGTTTTGCACCGTCACTGCAGAAGTACGTATTTAGGAGTGGTCTAGGTGTTCTCTTAGCGATATCTCTTTTCCTTTTTAGACTGTACCAATCCGATACGCTGCTCTCGCTCAGGGAATAGCATACCGTCAGGCTTATTATGACAATTTTGCTCGTTTGTGGGTCGTCAGATAGGTACGTAAATGAAGAACAGAATTGAATCCCAGTCTTTGAGGATGCAAAGAAAGAGAACAGCACAGGTGTCGTATAATATTTAACCAAGCCTCCCAACCCTCACATGATGTCAAATGCATCTTAGCATGCATAATTGCATTCACACATAACCCAGTTATTTTGCCATTTAGAAGTAGCCATTTGAAACACCAGTATGAATATTGCAGTAACTTCTATGAGCAGCGGGACAGCAGAGAAAGGGGTTCCTTTCTTGTCTTTTTTTTGTCTTGCACTTGGCGTGCAAATGTCTTGAGTTCATTTGGATGGAGAGCATGTTCGTGGCAAATTAAAGCTCTGTTGAAGCCCTCACACAATCCCAGTTTCTGTGCAGTTTTAAGAGCGCCATGGGTCTGATGCGGATTGTTGCTGTGATCACTGTCCCAGCCTACAGGCCACTGGTAGGTTAACTGTCAAGTCCTGGAATGTTAGTTAGCGGAGGAGAAAAAGAGAGAGGGGTGGGGGGTTGAGGCAAGGGTTGGGGGAGATTTGGAGGAGAGGAGGGAAGGACACTGTCTCACATCACCAGGCCAAGCAGAGAAGTTGCACTTTGCTTTTATTTGCTTTTTCTTCTTCTCTCTCTGACTTTCTGTTGTTTTTTTTCTTTTGTTTGGTTATTGTGTTTAAGATGAATAGCAAGTCCCTTCGGGCAGGAGATTGATGTGTCAGTGCTCCGAGCTTCGATTTCTCCGCGGGCTCTGCCGACTCATCCTGCCAGGTGCAGCGGTCCAGGCCGCCCCAGATGCTCCTGAATGGTCGGGGCCCGAACGAACGCCCGGTGGCGGAGGAGTAGGATTCAGCACTTTTTTTTTTGTCTTTTTTGATGACCTTCATGAAGCGCCGAAGACCTTCCCGCATTCGGCAGAGCCACTCCCTTTGCGGTGTTTTTTTTTCTCTCCTTTGCAGTCCTCCCCCAGTAACGCGAGCGCGAGTGAGAGAGAGAAAGAGGAGAGCCGACCAAACGGCAAACCTCGCAACCAGCCCCTCGGCACTGTCCGAGATCTCTCTCAGATACGAGTTCCTTAAACATGCACTTCGTTCGTCTTAACACTAAAAAACACAGAAATCATACAAACATATGTCCATAATAACCAAAAATAACAGAAAAGAAAATTGAGCCAACGTTTCATCTGTATTCATAAAAGGCTTATCAGCTCCTGCTGTTATGAAGCTCCTTTTGATATTTGGCATATAGAAACACTTTCATTTGATAGTCCTGTAAGTGTGTTTACAGTCCATAGTGTAATATAAACATGACATAACGGACATTGCAGGTATCTTTCTAGGGCCGTCAATTGCAACAAGCTTGAAATCATACCGTCATGCCAGTTGAGTTCAGAGACAGGCTGTGAGGTACGGATCAGGTGCAGCAAAAAAGTCCGCACCTTGCGCGTAGCTTACAGTATCTGTTTGGGGTCTACACGAGTCCTGCTTTAATTCACTGAGGAGAAAGTTTCTGTCTGGTCATCTTAACACGTAGCAGCAGGAGACGTTTTTGTGTAAAACAGTAGCACCAGAGCAGTTTGTTATTGCCCACACGCTTAGGATTTTTCTTCTATTAGAAATTGTACTGTTTTAGTTATTTTGTTTAAAAATTGTGCCGTTATTTGAGTTCCTTTCGAGGAGGTGAATAAGCAGATTCTGTTTGGTGTATAAAAAAGACTAGCTCTTTATTTATTTTTTTCAGTCAGTTGCAAAGTTAAAAGAGAGAAAATGGAATATCTCATTTTCATTTAAATCACAACGAATACAATTAAAGCAAACCTGGGAGGCATTTAGCATAATCCAAGCAAAGAATTTGCTTTTTATGATGAATGTTATAAGCGATTCTTTCTATTTATATGTGTACATATTTATATAGATATATGTTTATGTACAAGTATGGCACTTGATCACACGAAAGCAAAAAGAAAGAAAAAATATCACTTTTCACAAAAGAAAGCAGTGGGCGCTTTGGTGTATTTGAAATTAAGGAGATCACAGACGTTAAGCGTTTGCAGCAAATCCACCCGATACTGTTCTGCAAGTCAATTATACAGCGATGGAATGGTTACATACGTTAAGGTCAGTGGTGCAACGCAGGCAACAAAAGAAAAAAACATGTATGACGCTACTATTTTAACTAGGTCGATCCATAGTCGGATTGATTTATATATTCATACGTATATAAATCTGTGGTTAAGATTTCACTTAATCTTGGTCATCCGGTTTCTGTCGTGTCGCCTAAATACAATGGTGTCAAAAATTGGTGGAAAAATGTGTTTTTTTTTAAAAACACCATTATCAACACGTCACGGGTAAGATTTGACTCCCGGAGTTCAGCTCGTAGTGCAAAACGCATTTACTCTTTCAAGTACAGTAGAGAAGCCACCAAGAGTAAATACGCCAACACATCTGTTTGCTCTGTTAAGCGCTTCACAGAGTAGAAACGTTGCTAAAAAGTTGCATCAGTGCAATGTCATAAATAGACCAACAAACGTGTGACTCACGTTCGTCACCAAAGTCCAGAAAAGACTATCAAATAAAAATCTACCCACTCATTGAACTCATGATACGGCATTACGGCCAGCGGAATCGTCCATTCCGTCTCTTAATTTCTTCATTAATATTTTTTACAGACTGCACCATCAGTTTTCTCTGGGCGCTACACATAGGCAGAGTCACTAGATTGGGTGCGGCCGAAATTAGGCATACTCATTCGGGGAAGGTCCTTATTTCTGATTTCGTAAATAGATTTCCTTCTAGCCTGGACTCCTCTTACGGCCGTTTTGATTTTTCTCCACCCCAAGTGATTCAATTCGGCCAAATTCAGCACCACGCAAAAGCCACTGACTGCAAACATGAAGACCAAAAACACGGTCTTCTCCGTGGGTCTCGACACATAGCACTCGACATCTTTTATGCAGGGGTATCGATCACACTCATACACGGCGGGCACGTTGAATCCGTACAAGAAGTATTGACCAACTAGGAAGCCAATTTCCAACGCGTTTCTGAAAACCACTTGAATGATATAAAATCTGGAGATCCCTTCCTGCCGTCTCATTTTGGACTTTGTAGTTCTCATAGTTGCGTTTGGGATCTCCTTGACTTCCAAACAGTCGGGCTCGGCTTCTTTTGTGGAGTTCTCTGTGTTCTGAAGTACTCCGTTCACTATTGTGTTTTTTATCTTTTTGCTGTCGTCTCGTTTCATTGAATCTTGATCCTTATCCACGGTCAGAAACACTGTAGAGTACCGCCGCTCCCTTTGTTTCGCAGACTGATGAACCGAATATGTGATAAAGCATAGACTAGGTGTGCAAACCATTATGATCTGAAACACCCAATATCTGATATGGGAGATGGGGAATGCCTTGTCGTAGCATGCTTGGTTACAGCCCGGTTGTAATGTATTACAGATGAACATGGTTTGTTCATCATCATAAACAGTCTCTCCAACTATCGCTACGATTAGAATCCGGAAGATCACCACGACTGTCAGTAGGATCCTAAAAGACAAACAGACAAACAAGTGTATAAATATCTGTTCTTTAACTAAGTTTTATTCAGTAAAATGTCAGTGTAGCCATTTCAGAACTAGACGGAGATTGCTGTGCGCGCAGCAAAGGCAGATGTTGGGGAGCTGTCCAGTGCTGAAAAGCGCGGCGCTCTCGCCGTTATCAGGCTAGCTTGTAGCACGACTGTCGGGAGCTATTTGAGCATATCATATCTGCATCTGCATCTTCAAGACCCTTGCAACATGTTTATGTGTTAGTTGGAAGTACATAAAAGCTTTTCTGCGTGTGTGCACACTTTCTCTGACACCGTCTCAGTGTTTTTCACGCCATTATTACAAACCGATCGGTCGTTATCGTCGGTCTCCCGTGCTGACTAACCAGAAGCAAGGCAGGGCAAATCCTCCCCGACCCCGTCCTTAGCAACAATGCATTTTCCGTCTGTTTCGCAAATATAGCGGACTTTTCTCTTACCTTCCAATCATAGTAGAGTGCTGCTGGACAGCAGCCTCCAGGAGTCTCTCGAGTATGGTCCATTCCCCCATGTTTGTTCATCCGGAGACGAGAACACACAGCACAACACTCTGCACCAATTCCCGGGAAATGTTATTATTTCCTGTGCGCGCCTGTGTGTGTGCGTGTGCGTGCGTGCGCGTGTGTGTCTTTTTTCTTACTCTCCAGAGGTTCTGATTTTATCTGGCAAATGCATTGATCACACACGGCACCTGCTCCCTGCTTTGTGGCAGTGTCACTGTTGAAAGCTCACTCGGCGATCCCGCACTTTTGCTTGTCTTCCAGTCCAAAGTGCTGATTAATATAAGCCCTCCTATTTTCGATCCCCAGATCAGGTTGATGGGTCGCGCAGTGTCTGGGTGGAGGGAGGCTGGATTTAATGTCTTGCCAGCGTTAATCCCCCCTTAAGTAGTCTCCTCCTGCGTCACGCGCAGACAGGTTTGTGGAGAGCAGCCAAAATGCCGGGATTTCTCATGTTCAAAAAATTCTACAAAATATAGTCCGGTTTTCCCGGATTATTCTACAATAAAAGTGGTTGCGAGATGTGCGCGATGGTGTCTCTGGTTCACAGCGCGCAAATGTGACTGAGGCACGGAGAATTATGTATCATGTCCCGTGATGTAGAAGTAGATTAAACGGTGGGAGGGGGGAGAGACACAGAGAGCGAAAAGGGCGGTGGGTGTCAGTAGGTCCGAATATTTGGGTTGTGGAGGCCTGTCCCCAAATTTAATCGTGTGTTTGTAGGCTACTTGTTGATTTTATGATCTGCTAATGATCCTGTTTGACAGATGTTCTTGTATTTCCACATTCGCTCTCCGTTCTCCTAGATTGCAGCAGCGGTGTAAGCCGTTGTTTTACCGTGCTCTTTGATAATGCCAGGGCTGCTATGCGACTAGTGAAAGTAGCATCTGAGTTGCTAATCGGTTTACGAGGTTTGCTCGTGAGTTTAAAAATATCTGGCCCCGCCTTGTGTTTCGATTTGATCAATCCCGGCTTTGAAACTAGCACCCGTTCAGATGGCTTGGTGTGTATTTTAAGGCGCAGCTAAGTTTATTAGCTAATGTGATTTGAGACCTTTTTGATGGAGTTACTGTAATCGCTTAATTAGTCGAACAGATTGTAAGACATCAAACATTTGGCTATATGTGATTCAGTTTGTGATGACATGTAATATATTTAGAGATACATTTTCGTTGATATATTGTGGAGCTCATAGGTTCAGTGCAATGACACTTTGACAGTTTTCAGATGAAACACTTTGGAATGGGAGAGGTTTTCACTCATCATCTGGTGACGAGTTTTACTGAGTAAACACAGTGGATTTAGAACACTGATCACGTGACATAGTAACTGCACTAATGAAGATTCTGCATAAAAAAACTCCCCTCGCACCACTTATATTACCTAGTGGTAGTAATGCTACCAGTAAACCTATATACCTTATACATAGTAATGTTACTTATGTACCTATACCAGTATACTTCAGTATACTGCTGTATACTTCTTCAGTTGTTAAAATAGACACAGAACATTGCATATTGTGGTTAGCCTGCCTCTCCACCCCTCAAAAGAAAACTATGGCCCTTCAGCAGGGATGCAGTAGGACAGACTATAATTTGGTTTAAGATATCTCATTCATCCCAAGGTAATCTCTCACAACCTCAATTCTAATCTTTTATAATCTATTCTTGAGTCACGTTTCTTGCGCGTCTCACGAGAAAAGGAGACTGCGCTGTGGCGACAAAAATGAAAGCCTTACCTAAGCGGGATGACAGAAAATCACAGTAGGGTGCTGTTTACAGAACCAAAACGTAATCCATCATAACATGTTTATAAATAACAAGTCTGTTTTTAACTCTGTTTTAACAACCAAATTTAACTCCAAATTTTCACTCAGTTTTCCTTTCTGATAAAAAAGAACGGAAGAACAGAACGCAGAGACATAGAGCATATTGCAAGGCCTGGTCTTGTTTACAAATACATTCACATACAAATGATTTCTTGTGCATAACAAACTGTTAAATGATGGCAGAGCGTGCAGCATGAATCATAGCACTGCTGACTTTGAAGGCGGAGGGAATCGTAGTGAGCCCAGTCTGGTGTTTAAAAGCACTTCCGGTGGACAATGGAGGGGCCGGCTTCATCGTACTCTTGTTTGCTGATCCACATCTGCTGGAAGGTGGACAGTGAGGCCAGGATGGAGCCGCCGATCCAGACGGAGTACTTTCGCTCAGGTGGAGCAATGATCTAAGAGCAGCCATTGGAGTATAAAATGCGGTTAAAAGTGTGAGCCTGGTGGCCTAACTATGCTAAAAGTGGTTTATATAACCAAGACACAGCACGAGATTATGCATACCTTGATCTTCATCGTGCTTGGAGCCAGAGCAGTAATTTCTTTTTGCATGCGGTCAGCAATACCAGGATACATGGTCGTGCCACCAGATAAGACATTGTTGGCATACAGGTCTTTACGGATGTCGATGTCGCACTTCATGATGCTGTTGTAGGTCGTCTCGTGAATGCCAGCAGACTCCATACCTACGGTTGTAGAGAGAGTAGAGCTCATTGCCTGCCATTCTCACATTGGAGTTTGTTTCAGTCTTTCCTACAAAACTATACAAACTACCCGCAGGCACAGTAGGCGGTGGTGCTGAAATGGACAGTTCCTCTGTCTGCCTGCAGCTCTGTTACATTTGGCAATTAGGAGTGTATGTCACTCTGGCCCTAAGGGACGCCAGTGTCTATTTTGACACCAGTGTGGGGGTACTGGGGCACATAACACAATGTTTCTGACATTTTGGGAGTTATGTATAACCTATGTACGAGTGGGGAAATGCATTGTGTGTAAATGTAACTAAGTCTGTGTTCATTTTCAAACTAAGTCTGTGTTCATTTTCAAACGCCTGCATATCTCAAGACAAACACAGGGCCCATGGCCTTTGTCGCTGTATATATGAATGCTGGTGATCACGCACCGATGAATGATGGCTGGAACAGGGTCTCTGGGCACCGGAACCTCTCGTTACCGATGGTGATGACCTGTCCGTCTGGCAGCTCGTAGCTCTTCTCCAGCGATGAGGAGGAGGCAGCCGTTGCCATCTCATTCTCGAAGTCCAGTGCAACGTAGCACAGCTTCTCTTTGATGTCCCTCACGATCTCGCGCTCAGCTGTCAGATGTGTAAGAAGTGCGTTGGTAGACCATAGGATGCAGACACGCGGATGCTTCACATATGATCATAAAATGCATTCAGAGGAGATTTAGTCTGCCTACCTGTGGTGACGAAAGAGTAGCCTCGTTCTGTCAGGATCTTCATGAGGTAGTCGGTCAGGTCGCGGCCGGCCAGATCCAGACGCATGATGGCATGAGGAAGAGCATAACCCTCGTAAATGGGCACATTGTGGGTTACACCGTCACCGGAGTCCAGCACAATACCTGTACAATGTGGGCATTGGGGAAATGCGCATGCGGTTTAGGATAAAGGTGAAAGCAAGCACGGCATCATGCTCCCGTGTTCCCCCGTGTCTCTGGGGGGCTGAGGGACGGGCCTGACCTGTGGTGCGCCCGGAGGCGTAGAGAGACAGCACGGCCTGAATAGCGACGTACATGGCTGGGACGTTAAATGTTTCAAACATAATCTGGGTCATCTTCTCCCGGTTGGCCTTGGGATTGAGGGGGGCCTCTGTGAGGAGGGTGGGATGCTCCTCTGGAGCGACTCTCAACTCGTTGTAGAAGGTGTGGTGCCAGATCTTCTCCATGTCATCCCAGTTGGTGATGATGCCGTGCTCGATGGGGTATTTAAGAGTTAAGATGCCCCTTTTGCTCTGAGCTTCGTCACCGACGTAGGAATCTTTCTGACCCATACCGACCATCACACCCTGGCGGAGGTGAGAAACAACATACACATGGGTTTTACACATCAGTCACCGACTCACATCAGTCACAGACTCGCTGCAAAAGGTTAGCTATGTACATCAGAGGGACAAGTTTACCTGGTGACGTGGACGGCCGACGATGGAGGGAAAGACGGCGCGGGGAGCGTCATCTCCGGCGAAGCCAGCTTTCACCAGCCCTGAGCCATTATCGCACACCAGTGCAGTGGTCTCCTCGTCGTCGCACATGATGTCAGATGGAGTTCTGTTGTTGAGACACAATCGTCGTGTCTTTATTCCAGTTCACATGCTGTCCCGAATTCACATTCTACAGACTAATTCCTAAACTTTTAAATTGAATGTGTAATGAATCTAAGGGACAACAGAGCACGCCGCAGATATATGTTTATGGGGTTACAAAGAGCGCAGTTTGGAATTAAGACTAAAACAGTAAAACAGTCGGAGCCTCGCCGCGCACTTCACCATTCAAAGTTTATTCGTGTTAGAGGTCTATAGTTTGTTCCTTTCCGGTGACATTAGTGAGTTAGAGCTGTTATGATACTTCATGCATGTCTTCACGCCTCCCTGACGTTTTGCACATTTCACAGCCGCATTACAGTTCAGTTTGTCACAAAGCTCCGCCATCATTTCTCTAATCCAATTCTCCCGCTCTTTTGCGCGATCCGACAGGCCCATCCGAGGAAACAACAGCGTGTCCTTTATTATGGAGGTCAAGCTTAAAGACACCAGGGGGCTGCCGTGCGGTTAGCTGCGGGGAGGGCCGCGTTAATCGTGTTAGTTGGGCTGTATTCTGTGTTGTAATAGCTCCAGCGCTCGCTCGCCCGCTCGCTCGCCCAAATGCTTATACTCACCAGATCAGCTCCGGTGACGGGATCTGTAGGAGAGGCGGGGGATGCGCAGCTGCTGGGGATCAGACCTTTATACCCCCGCGAGTGCCAGCGGGGCCACGGGGCGCGCGGGAGGGAGAGAGAGCGAGGGGGAGCCCGCGGCCGTCGCCTTATTTGGGCACCTCGAGCGCTAAAGTGCGGCGCAAGACCATTCAAGGAGGGAGGCTCGGCCAGGCAGGTCAAATGGGCGGCGAGACAAGCAAGACAATACATTTTACATGAAACACTAAACACAGTGAGGATTTCCAGCGATTGAGAGACAATGCAGTTTGAAATTCGACAGAAATTATGAGTTACAATGGCTGACCGTCTTCCACATTCAGATAGACATTTTCAAACATTCGACCAAATGCCTTAAAGAAAACTCCCATTTGTAATAACACAGACATTTGTCTGATGCCCAAGTTCAAATGATTCTGCCAGTCCAGTGGGAGGAGAGTGAGGCTCATAGCTGACACTTCTTGGAGATGATGTCTCCCTGATTTGGCCTGCAGTCTCCTATAGATTCATATGATGCCAAACCTTTGCTGACATTTAATGAAACCTTCATCCATGCTTAATGATGTTCCATTTTTATCACAGGCAGAAAATGGCTTCTTTGTTATTCAGCCATATTTGGGATGTCATTTATTTAGTTATTTTACTTACAAAGGCAGTGATTTCACAGACGGAGATCATTCATCTGTGGTGCAGCTATTCATTTAGAGTGAACTGAACTAAACGTCACAGTTAGCACTGACAATGCGCATTTCCGACAGTGCATCCCCTACTTAAACTTCAGCCTGTAATGCATGATAACTTTTAGACTTTTTCCCATCAGCTGCCAAGGCTGAGGTTTCTCCATTCATCCTGATCTTCCCATGTTGTCTCTTTGAGTTCCAGCTCAACAGGCCCTGGTATGGAGAATGTGCTGCAATAATGTTATTTTTACACCGCAGGGCTTTTAAGCATTAAGGAGTGCCCTCTTTACACACACACACACATGCATGCGCACACACAGCAATCCATGTTCACTGTAAACATTTTAGGCTGTCTTCAAGGCACAACTTTCATCAACTGCTACATCACACATACTGCAGCACTCTTGTTTATTTGCTTTTTCTAGGCTTCTCAAAGGCTTTGAGTATCTGTGAGGGGAGCTGCTGTGTGCCCTCTCTAGTCGAAGGCTTTGAGTATCTGTGAGGGGAGCTGCTGTGTGCCCTCTCTAGTCAAAGGCTTTGAGTATCTGTGAGGGAAGCTGTGTGCCCTCTCTAGTCGAAGGCTTTGAGAATCTGTGAGGGAAGCCGTGCGCCCTCTCTAGTAAATCTGTAGTGTGTGATTTACAACTCACCACATCAGAGGAGTTTGCAGACTACAAACTGTACTGAGTTTATACAGAAAATGTTTGCATGTTGGTTGGTGCAAAGAATTGTTCATTTTTTCAATTTGTCAGCAACTTATGGATCTACACTTTCAAACAGATCCACTAATCTGTAGATATACATTACTGCACGCCAGAGACTGTGAGATTGAGTAAATTAGCAGTTGCACAATGAACTACTTTACTTTTAATTTGTAACATTAGAAAAGAGGGCATTTGATAGATTTGTCTTCTCACCGTGCATTCTACATCCTACGTTTTAAAAGAGGAGAGCATGCCTTTGCCCTTCACACATCCTCCCAATCCTGCCCCACAGGCCTTAATATCAGTAGTAAACCATAATTTCCCCACTTGTTCGTAGCATAGTCCATAGCATAGTCTCACACCTCTCAGGAGTCCATAGCATAGTCTCACACCTCCCAGGAGTCCATAGCGTAGTCTCACACCTCTCAAGAGTCCATAGCGTAGTCTCACACCTCCCAGTAGTCCATAGCGTACTCTCACACCTCTCTATTGACTGACTGGAGGAATTAACACCAAGTGGACACAGACTAGCTGTGCTAGCATCTACAGTATATAGCTGTTCACTAAGACAGAGACACCTAGAGGTCAGGGCAAGGTTACTGAGACAGACACACCTAGAGGTCAGGGCAAGGTTACTGAGACAGAGACACCTAGAGGTCAGGGCAAGGTTACTGAGACAGACACACCTAGAGGTCAGGGCAAGGTTACTGAGACAGAGACGCCTAGAGGTCAGGGCAAGGTTAGGGGGACTGGCTGCTGATTTATTTATTTTTCTCCTATTCTTGTTTGGCCTTTTCATGGTGTATTTGCACAAATGTGATTATGTTTTTTGTGTGTGTGTGTGTGTGTGTGTGTGTGTGTGTGTGTGTGTGTGTGTGTGTGTGTGTGTGTGTGTGTGTGTGTGTGTGATTTATGATGTGTTCTAAATCCCCTGTGGAAATGGTCCAGCATTTCAAATGCATTGGGATGCGCTTTCAGCCATTGATCTTAGTAATGATTTCTTGACTGATTGTTCTACTTTTTGAGTTTGTGTGTGTGTGTGTGTGTGTGTGGGGGGGGGGGGGGGGGGGGGGGGGGGGGGAGAACAAGTTTGAAGAAATAGATGAACTTGAAATATATGAATTTGGAAACAGCTTCTTTTAACGGACTCTGGTTTTCTCTCTATTTCACACTCACTCACTCACTCTCTCTCTCTCTCTCTCTCTCTCTCTCTCTCACACACACACACATACACACACTTATTCCCTTGATGGGCAGTCATAAGCATAAAATTACCTACCACATCACAGAATCACACCCACAGCAAACTGAGTAAATCAACTGAGGAACACTCTACCACACATGTACACACACACACACACACACACACACACACACACACACACACACACACACACACAGGGGCTTTGAGTGCCCCCACACCCCACAGAGCATGAGGGCTCCCTAACTGTCCAGATAGTGGTGGGAAATTAGGAAGCGGTATGGGGTTATTACTGCTGGATCTCCACATCTCCTCTCTCCCTCCATACCCTTCCCCTCTCTCTCTCTCTTTCTCTCCCTTTTTACCCTTTCTCTCTCTCTCCCTCCATAACCCTCCCCACTCTCTCTCTCCCTCCATACCCCTCCTCACTCTCTCTTTCTCTCTCTGCCCCCTCCTCTCACCTCCTTTCCTCTCTATCTCTCCCTACACTCACCCCATTCCCTCTCTCTCTCTCTCTCTCTCTCCCTACACTCACTCTATTCCTTCTCTCTCTCCCTCCCCTCCACTCACACTGTTTCCTTTCTCTTCCCTCCACTCACCCTATTCCCTCCCTCTCCACCTCTCTCTCCCTACACTCACTCTATTCCTTCTCTCTCTCGCTCCCCTCCACTCACACTGTTTCCCCTCTCTTCCCTCCACTCACCCTATTCCCTCCCTCTCTATCTCTCTCTCCCTACACTCACCCCATTCCCTATCTCTCTCTTCCCTCCACTCACCCTATTCCCTCCCTCTCTCTC
Organism: Tenualosa ilisha; assembly: GCA_015244755.2. Taxonomy (NCBI): domain Eukaryota; kingdom Metazoa; phylum Chordata; class Actinopteri; order Clupeiformes; family Clupeidae; genus Tenualosa; species Tenualosa ilisha. The sequence goes on from PYXC01000908.1 coordinate 179,153, forward strand.
TTTCTCTCTCTCCCTCCACTCATCCTGTTCCCCCTCTCCCTCCCTCCACTCTCTATACCCCATTCCCCTCTCTCTCTCTCTCTCTCCACAGCCCACTCTCTCATCCCTCTATCTTTGCAGAGTGAGCCAAGCGTCTCTCTCTCTCTCTCTCTTCCACGCTTGATCTCGCCGCCCAATCAAATATTTAGATGCTGTGCTGAATTCAAGGCCTTGACGCATGTGACACAGCAGCGGAAGAGCTTCTTTTAACTTTACTCAACATAGCTGCCTACCCCGCTGGCCTCAGATGCACTCACAGTTAACACACACACACACACACACACACACACGACACCCTAATCTGCTCGTATGAATGACCTGTGAATGATGCTGATCTTTTAGGCCATTGCATAGTAACAGAGAACTCAGAGAGGACTACACAGAGAACTCAGAGAGGACTACACAGAGGACTCAGAGAGGACTACACAGCGGACTCGGAGAGGACTACACAGCGGACTCGGAGAGGACTACACAGCGGACTCGGAGAGGACTACACAGAGGACTCGGAGAGGACTACACAGAGGACTCGGAGAGGACTACACAGAGGACTCGGAGAGGACTACACAGAGGACTCGGAGAGGACTCAGCGAGGACTACACAGAGGACTCAGAGAGGACTCAGCGAGGACTACACAGAGGACTCAGAGAGGACTACACAGAGGACTCAGAGAGGACTACACAGAGGACTCAGAGAGGACTACACAGAGGACTCAGAGGGGACTCAGAGAGGACTACACAGAGGACTCAGAGAGGACTACACAGAGGACTCAGAGGGGACTCAGAGAGGACTACACAGAGGACTCAGAGAGGACTACACAGAGGACTCAGAGGGGACTACACAGAGGACTCAGAGAGGACTACACAGAGGACTCAGAGAGGACTCAGAGAGGACTACACAGAGGACTACACAGAGGACTACACAGAGGACTACACAGAGGACTCAGAGGGGACTCAGAGAGGACTCAGAGAGGACTCAGAGAGGACTCAGAGAGGACTACACAGAGGACTCAGAGAGGACTACACAGAGGACTCAGAGAGGACTCAGAGAGGACTACACAGAGGACTCAGAGGGGACTACACAGAGGACTCAGAGGGGACTACACAGAGGACTCAGAGAGGACTCAGAGAGGACTACACAGAGGACTCAGAGAGGACTACACAGAGGACTCAGAGGGGACTCAGAGAGGACTACACAGAGGACTCAGAGAGGACTACACAGAGGACTCAGAGGGGACTACACAGAGGACTCAGAGAGGACTCAGAGAGGACTACACAGAGGACTCAGAGAGGACTACACAGAGGACTCAGAGAGGACTACACAGAGGACTCAGAGGGGACTACACAGAGGACTCAGAGAGGACTACACAGAGGACTCAGAGAGGACTACACAGAGGGTGTAGAGAGCAGAGAAGGGAGGAGGTTCAGCCAGACTTCAGCCAGACCTGAGCCAGCTTCAGCTCTAATTTGGGTTATGGCTGCCTGCTCTGCCAAAGCTCTCCCTGCCAGAGAAGCCACCCTCTCTGCCAACAAATCTGCACAGGGAAGAAAAAAAGAACACACTAGAACACCCCCCCCCCCCCCCCCCCCCCCACACACACACACGCACGCACGCACACACACACACACACACCCTTAACCCCTGATGTCTTTGGGGAAAAGTCTTTGGGATTTGCGTGGAAGCAGTTGAACTAGGACTCCTTTGGCAAAGGCATGAATATTACATTGGGAGATATGGACGCAGGGGTGCCGTGTTTTTCAAAGCAAATTTGAAAGGATTAGGGCAGCAGTTTTCAAAAATAAAAAAATAAAAATAAAAATGACTTGAGAGAATTACTGTCAGTCCGTGTGACAGTCAGTGAGAGCAGAGAGAATATGTGGATAAAGAGAGCTTTAAAAAGGCCATGAAATATGCATGAAGAAGAATCAGGACGGTTTAGGCTACAAATACCAAGCAGCCGCCACAGCCAGACGGGCAACTCTGAATGAGGATGTTCCAGAGCAGCTCTTAATGTGGATTTGAACAGCTAATGCCTCAAACCGTCTGAAAGGATGGGAAGCCATTGTGTCAGACCCAGACCTGCATAAAACACTTTTGTGTGTGTCTGAGTGTGTGTATAAATGATAGGGAAGAGGAAACCCTCACCAACACACATCTGAGTTAGGAGAGTCTATTTTGGAAGAAGGAACACGTTAAAAAAAGTTCTAAAAACGGAGAAAAAACTTTTCTCTTTCTCCCCCTGAAGAGAGTTTACGTTTTGAGAGAGAGAGAGAGAGAGAGAGAGCACAAGATAGAAGAAGAAACAAGACTCAAAAGTAAACAACCTCTCCTTGTAATATTGTCAGAATTGTGTTTTACTTCACTGACTCAAAACGTCTACATTTCAGTTTCATCAAAGTACAGCTGGTCAGCTGGTCCCAGTGCCAATAGAGCTTGCAAACACATCTGCATCAGTTCCAAAACTACACTGTATATGAAAAGTGAAAAGCACAAGGCACTTTTGAGGCCCCCCTGAAGCGAGACTTTGGGATTTTAAAGAAATAACCATGTAGCACCATAGTACACGCTGTTATCAAATTTAGATTTTCTTCATATAAATCTACTACATACAAATCTTTTGATCAAACAATACAATGGTGTCCTCAAAAGAGCAGGCATGCAAAAGGAACACTAAAAAAATATTTGAATTGTACAGGCATTTTGGTGGATCTGAGTATTGTTAACATTAGGGAAGATGCATTGGCTTTTAAATTTTTTACCCTGTTACAAAGCGTTTATAAGACTGGTCTTTATGTTACAAAGTGTTTATAAGACCTGGAGGAAGTTAAGTTATAAATTAAGTCAAATCTAAATAAATGTGTCCCCAGTGTTAGAGGTGTATATCTGCACAGGTAACTAGGTGTATAGGTTCAGGTGAGCTTCATCACAGGTGTGCATGGTGTGCAACAGGTATGTCTCATCAGCACAATGGTTTCCCATGACGCATGTTCTGGGCACATCTGCGGCCCAGGTTGGCCCCCTCCATCAGCAGGTCTGTGAGTCGGTCCAGCCCCAGACAGACTGTCAGGGGGGCGATGAATCCGTAGAGCCCACCCAGGAAGATGCTGATTGGCCAGCCAAATACAAGCAGCACAATCAGCCAAACGATTCCCCAGAAACAGCAGCCGCAACTGGCCATGGTCACCTGCAAGCAGAAAGAACAACACACAACCTGCATCAGGAGTCAGGATTCAGGATGCCTTTAATCGTCATTCACCCATCTAGAGCACTGTATGGACAACAGTGATGACATCATGGCAGGTGCCTGTCAAAGGGTCAGGAATGTGAAGGAATGGGCTCTTATGTGGGAGCGCAACGAAAACACTGATCTGAGGACACATCACAAAGCAAAGCAAAAGGGCACAGCTGCAAATCAAATCAACTGGTAGACAGAGAACTTACCACGACACACAAAAACTGACAGCGAGCACTGTTTCTGGATCTGTGTAGGGGGCAGAAAAATGAAGGAAATTGAGTTCTTGTCTGGGAACACAACTAAAATGCTGAAAACACACAATGAAGTGAAAACAGCAGTTGTCTGATGGCTACGAGGTCTACCACTGCTGCATGTGGCTTTTGCGTCTGATCTGACCTTGTGCCTGTGTCTGCTACAGCTAGAACAGCCAGGAGAGGGGGACTAGAAGACATGCTAACAGGAGAACTCAAGACACTTGGAGAGTTCGGAGGGTGGAAAGAGAATACGTTATCCATTCCCCACACACACACACACACACACACACACACACACACACACCACACACACACACACACACACACCACACACACACACACACCAATCTATCCAATCCAGACACACGTGCCTATTCAGTACTGCCAGTCAATACTAAGTCAAAACAAAACAAACAAACAACAAATCAGGCCGTATAACAGAAACCTCCTGTCTTAACTCTAAAGATGGAGACTCTAGAGTTTATTTAAGATTTTTTGAAATTAGGACGCTTCTGTAATACACTTCTCTTCAGTTCAGTTAGGATAGGAAACATGATTTAGGAACAGCTGTTCTGTAATGGACTTTTTCCTAAAAACTGTTGAGCGGCTGGCTCAGACCCTGGGCTCTTTGGCACCTTAACAAACACCTCACTTTTGAGGCCCTTGCTGTTTCATCACTCTCAACCTCTCTGTCATCCTCCATCGCACACAGGACCAGGGGCTGAGGAGAATGAAGAGAATGAAGCACTGGCGTAGGTCAGTCCAGCACTAGAACCTACCACAAGCTGGCCAGAACACACACACACACACACAATTCAGAGAGAAAAAAAAAACTCACCCCTGATCTGGACTGCTAAAGCACCCATACGTCTCCAATCACACTGCGCAGTAAAAGTACACACGTGTACACACGTGTACACACACACACACACACACACACACACACACACACACACCAGCCAACTCAGCAAGTCTGCTGTCATTCTACACAGGAAACAGAGGCATCATGAGCTGAAGTGGCAGGAGAGGCAGAAGCGGACCAAGCAGACTTGTGTCGCTCAGCACCAGAACCCTCCACTCTTAAACTGGCTGTGTCCTCTCTCCTCCCCTCTTCCTCCTCCTGTGTCCTCTCTCCTCCCCTCTTCCTCCTCCTGTGTCCCTTCTCCTCCCCTCTTCCTCCTCCTGTGTCCTCTCTCCTCCCCTCTTCCTCCTCCTGTGTCCCTTCTCCTTCCCTCTTCCTCCTCCTGTGTCCTCTCTCCTCCCCTCTTCCTCCTCCTCCCCTCTTCCTCCTCCTGTGTCCCTTCTCCTTCCCTCTTCCTCCTCCTGTGTCCCTTCTCCTCCCCTCTTCCTCCTCCTGTGTCCCTTCTCCTTCCCTCTTCCTCCTCCTCCCCTCTTCCTCCTCCTGTGTCCCCCTCTCCTGTGCTCCTTTTTCTTCACCTCTCCTCTTCCTCCTCATCAGCACAGATGTACCGGCTGAGGGCCTCTCAATGAATCTCAATTTAGCCGGCATGATTGGACAAGATTAAAATCTTATCTGCACCGCTACTAATTAGCACTGACGTGTTGCGGCTGATTTCTTTTCTCATTAGGAGGAGTGCGACACATTAAGCATTTCGTGGTCATACTTATTCAAACTTCATTTATCCATCTAATTGGACTAATGACCTTTCTTGAAATGCTGAGTGACATGGAGTGGTGCGTCACTGGAGTGATACACTGGCCACAGACAATGGACACCTTTTAAGCATGCATCCAGGGCACCGAGGTTCAGAGACGGCATAATGCGCTCTGTGTGTGTGTGTGTGTGTGTGTGTGTGTGTGTGTGTGTGTGTGTGTAATGCACTCAGAGGGAGAAGCTATTTAAGCCACAGTATTATCGGCATCTGTCATTCCCCTCTAGTTTGGCAGCAGAGAAAAAATGTCTTTATTCCCTGAGTGCATATTGTGTTGCCATACCTTTCTCTCTCTCTTTTTCTCTCACTACACAGCCTGCAGCTCACATCTCTCTTTCTCTCTCTCACACACACACACACACACTCACACAGAACTTTGCTCCCCCCAAACATGGGCATGCAGACACAGTCTCACAAAGAGACAAAGGGTTAGAAACAAACACACAAACACAAAGCTGCAGTCCCTCCCGCAGACAGACAAACACACACATACACACACATATATACACAGCACTCCATAAGAAATCTGATCTTCATCTGTGTCCCTGAGTCAAGACACTGAGTTGTGGTCCAGAGCAGAGCAGACTAGAGTGGCTGCTGTGGGCTCTAAATAAGGACCAGTGCAGCAGATTCCTGTGCGGTTCAGTCCAGCACACAACCACCTGATTGGACAGGTCACTGTGCTGGCCAGCACGCAACCACCTGATTGGACAGGCCATGACAGCACTCCAGCGGTTAGACATTGTGAGGTAGTGCATCTCTGAGCACAGAGGAAGTTGCCAACCGAGGGTTAACTCACAGGGGCTGGAGTCCTGTAGCACTGGGCACCTCCCGAGAGCACCTGATATAAATACGTTTTGTCAATTGTTTGTCAGAGTTACCATCTCTCCACCAGCAGCCTTCCTGTTTCAGCAACCCTACATCAGGTGTTTAAGTTGCTCAAAGAGTTAATCCACTGTCATTCTATTCAGTAGCATACAGACAGTGATGTTGGTTTGTAGGGCCATTTAAATGGAATTTCAGTGCTGTGGAATTTCTTAGGAGAATTAAGTCTCACTTAATGAAAGACACTTATCTGTTTCCATCTAACAATTCACTTTGCTTTACTAATCTGATTTTCTGTAAAAATGAGCTTTCCCTGCAGTAGTCATTTGTACCACAGTGTGTGTGTGTATGTGATCACCCAGAGTGTGTGTGTGTGTGTGTCTGTGTATGTGAACAAGTACACTGTGTTTATGTGTGTGAATACCCACACGGTGGTTGTTTGTGTGTGTGTGTGTGTGTGTGTGTGTGTGCACACAACTGCAGTTCCTTCTTCTGTCCCTTTAAGTAATTTCCCGCGTGGCAGGGGAGACCTTGCCTGATCACTAATCCCGAGGTTATCTCGTGCTTCAAGAACCACACCCCCTGGGGTGTGTGTGTGTGTGTGTGTGTGTGTGTGTGTGCGCGCGCACACACACTACATGGCACAATGAACCGTCACACTATTTTGATAATTGAAATGAATTTCAACAGAGAGATCACAAAACGAACATTTATCTGGTCCAGTTTTAGCGGCTGCTCTCCACACACACCAAACACAATGAAGCAGAGCTCCCCCCTCCTCACAGACACCAGACGTCTCTGCTGCTGAAGAGCGCAGAGGCTGGTTAGTTCTCCTGAGTTGAGCTGCACTAGCCACAAATATTGTTGGAAAACATCAGCAATGAACATATTTATAGTAATGTAAAGATAATGCAAACCTACGCGATGACCTGTCCGGGGTGGGCAAATCTACACGATGACCTCTCCGGGGTGTGCAGGTGGAGAACAAATCATACACTTTTTGGAGAGGCTTCTTGTTCTTTTGAGAGCCGTTGTGTTTTTTGCTTGTTTTTGCGGCGAGTGATCCTCTTCCTAGTTTCTGTTCCTCCCCCAGCAGCCCTGCTGTGCTTCCTCCTGCCAGCGGCCAACAGCTTCGGCCCCGTCTGCCTGAATGACTGCAGACAAGCCCTGCCTAGTCAGAGCTGCTTTACTCCCACAAGGTACCACAGGCAGCTAGCGGGGGGAGGGATGGAGAGAGGGGTGGAGAGAGGGAGGGAAGGAAGGGTGGAGAGACAGACAGACAGAGGAGAGAGAGGGAAGGCCAGAAAGATAGATTGATAGATAGAGAGCAAAGGCCAGAAAGACAGATAGAGAGAGAGTGAAGAAGAGAGAGAGCAAAGGCCAGAAGGACAGACAAAGAGAAGGAAGGCCAGAAATATAGAGAAAGAGAGGCACAGAAAGTGAGGCAAGGATTCCTTCAGTTTAAGAGAGGGAAGAATGGAGGGACAGAGGAAGAGAGAAGACAAACGAGAGAGAGAGAAATCTTTTAGACTGTACTGAAGACACTCCTGCTATTAACTCAACCATCTACATCTAACGGGGGGACTGGGGAACAGACATGAAGAGAGGGAGTTATAGACAGATTGAGAGAGGGAGGGAGAGATGGGGAAATGGAGAACTAAGAGCCTGCTGAATGAAGACACTTCTGTCTCAGCACTACCCAACTATCTATCTATTTATTTATTTATTTGATTTAATTAATGACCATGATGAAATGACAAAGCCTTTTAATCACACGTTTTTATAGAGAGATTCAATGCTTTTAAATATAGTCATGCTATTGACCTGTTTGCAAAACAGTACTGAATGTGTGAGAGGATCACAGTATATGGGCCATTCTACTGAACTGGTGAAAATTCACACTTCGAAACATCAAAAAAAAAAAAGTGTTATTTCCTGCCAGTTTTGAAGTGCTAAGCATCTCAGGAACATTATTCTACTGACTGGACACTTCAGTTTCCTACCCTGTTTTTATAGTTTGAAAATGTTTTTAATCTCCCCACTACCAAAGCACAGTATCATTTGATATGAAAAGTTTTCAGTGCTGTATTCTGATTTTCTTTACATTAACCTTCTAAATGTATTTTAAGTGCTTTTTAAAGACAGTTTCATGGTTACAAAGATTAAAAAATATCATTTTAACACAATATTAAGGGTGGTTCTTCAAATTTTGAAAACACTATTTCTCTGTAAATACTATACATAGATACAGATTTCAGATTCAAGGATTCATTAGTTTAATAATTTATCTAACTAAATGAAATTAAGACATCTTTTCAAATACAAATAAACATTTCATTTTTCAAAAATATTCCATATTTTTCAAAAATATTCCATATTTTTCGGTAGTGACATCAAATATTCGGTATTGACGGCAGTGTTTCGGTAGTGACAATTATATAGGACTGTCTATATTTTGCGCTAAAAAATTAAAAATGGTGGGCATTATTCAAACAACACATAGCAAAGAACCTAAAATCAACACGTAAAAGCGCTGGCGGCGGACAAGCTGGCGGATAGCCCAGATGATGGATACCAGATACTGTCTTGATTTCCACCACTCTTCAGAAAAAGATAACAATGTGCACAGTTTCAGAAACATCATATTTAAGCGGTCATACTGGTTTTGTCAAAAAATGTCCACCCCCCTTTTTTTTCACCGATTTTCCATCAATGATTGCTGGGACACTGAAACGCTGGAGGACATGAATCTTTGTAGGCTTGTAGCCCTAGTAGGGTGGCAACGACTAGAAGCTTTTGGCTCCCAAGGACCACCCCCCTGCTGTGCCAGTGTCCATCAAAGAGGGGGAGACGGCCAAAAGTTTTTGCTGAATAACTCAATGACTGATTCACCCAACAGCGTGAAATTTTTGTGATATGTCGGTGTTATAGAGGAGTATCAACCCAGCCCATAAATACTCACTTGTAACATAGCGCCACCTAGTGATATGGGTAAATGCAAAAATTGTGATTTTGGATTGCCAATATCTTAGGCCGAGAATGCGGGAACTGCACAAAATTTGTCCCGTACGATCAGCACAATGACCTTTGAAAACATAGCAAGTACCATAAAATTTAGGGGGCACTGTAGTTGTACAAAATGTCATTTTGCCTATTATCTATAGAACGATAAAGTTTGCAACCAAATTTTTTTTTGTCTTGAAATCCATTGACCCTCACGCATTGAAAACACTGGTCGACGTCTAGTTCCAATAAAAACAATTCCGAGAAATTTTAAAATTGCGAAAGGAAAATAAGACATGTACATACATACTATGCCAACATCTGTATCTTTCACAAATCACTCCTACACACTACGCAAACACACAAAATGTCATCCTTCAAAACCCACATCCATGCCCACTTCCAGCAAATCATTTCCACACAAATTCTCACCTCACAACACTGACCGGCCACAAACTCATCATACCAACGGTTCCCACATTTCAATACACTGCGGCGGTCATACCATAGTTTGTGTTATAATAAACAAAATAGCAAAAGTAAGCAGTTTCCACTGTTTCCACATTGTCCCACACTGTCCTTCACATTTAACATAGCTGATGCCCAAATGTATTACTGAAATATCCAAATGGCAAACAAATCAAACATTTATGCATCTTTTTCCTTTATTGTCCACTTTTAACCATTCTGACATCCAAACTACTATTTCTTTTGCAGGCATGCTGGTAATTCCCCTCTCTGTCTGTAGCTCTCTGTATGAATGAACCAAAGATGTTTCCAGTATTAGCATGCAGTGAACTCCTTTATCCTGAAGTATTCAGTCTATTTACTGTATTGTGTTTATATTTACACTTGTATTTGTTTGTCAGAATGAAGAAAGCAGTACCATTTTGTCACTCCCCAAACAACTATGTCACACCCCAAATCTCAGCACATATTTCGGTTGTGACGGTTTAAGCAAATGTGGACCCTACTGCTAAGATGCTAGTCAGTACGAAGTAACCTAGCATAGTTCTCAACATTGAAACATCAGTGAAAGCTAAATTACCAGCAAAAACTATCAGCAAATCTGTGATGGGTAGTGACGTTCATAAATGTCTCACGCTGAATTTCAAACTTACAACCACATTTCCATCAAAAATGATGAGACTGATCAACTCACCATGCCACCATGAGGGACAGAGGAGCAGACAAACATCCTGGTCCAAAATGGAGGAGAGTGGCTTAAAGCAGTGTCATATTATGGACTACACTGTAGAATGTTTCTGTAGTGACATGAAAATGTGGGACAAGAATTTTTATGATTTTTTCTAAAAATATCCAATACATATATAGTTATGGGATTAATTACCAAAAGCATTCATAAAGATACTTCTAAAAAATGTGTTTTAAAAAAAAAAATTCTATAGTGAAATTCAGACCTTGGGGTTTGGAACAACTACCTCACAATTGAAAGTACCATAGAGTACCATAGAAATGATATTTTCTATATTAAACTAGCAGCTCCATCAAATATTACTTTGGGTTTTGATTGTTATTGGCTTACACTTTTATATGATCAAATACTTTGCTACATAAATGGTTTTTAAATGATCTTTTTGGTTCCAGGACAGCAATTTGCACCAATTCTGTAGAATCGCCCATATAAGAACAGCCTGGCAGCTTTGGTGTCAAGAAATGGGCTGACTTGTTTCAAACATAATTTTTATATAAGTATGGTAAAACATTTAGGGAGGGAGAGAGAGAGGAAAAGAGAGAGCAATGAAAAAGAGAGAGAGAGAGAAAGAGCGAGGGATGAGGTTGAGATGCTGACTAAAGACACTAAAGACACTTGTGCTTGATTGCTGGCTCCAGATGGGTGTGTGTGACCAGGGCACAACACATCTACTGTCTCATTGTCTCTGCTCCTGCACCCCACACTAAACCCCCTCTCTGCTCACAGTCAGGACACACACACAGTGAAAGAGTGTGTGTGTGTGTGTGAGAGAGAGAGAGAGAGAGAGAGAGACTGTCTCCAGCACTCAGACACTACCCCCCTCACTCCTCACTCAGGAGGCCTTGGGTGGAAAAACAGCCCAGTCGACATGCTGGTTAAACGGTTGTGTTGTGTAGCGATGTAGCAACTTAGCTGAACAGGAAAATCTAATCTGCCTGTCCTGTGTAGAGTGTAAAATGGGCGTAATGGGAGGATTGGGGCATTGATTTGGTTTATTTGCTGGAGCACTGAGGCATAACTCACACTAATGGAGATGTAAGAGAAACAGGGTATAGACAAGAGAGAGAGAGGGAGAGAGAGAGAAGGGGAGGGAGAGGGGGGGGAGAGAGAGAGAAAGGGAGAGAGAGAGGGGAAGAGGGTGTTAGAGTAAGAAAGAGGGAGAGAAAGAGAGAGAAGGGGAGAGAGAGAGAAGGAGAGAAAGAAGGTGGTAAGAGAGGAAGAGAAGAGAAAAAGAAAGAGGGGGAAAGAGAGAGAAAGAAGGGGCAGAGAGGGAGAGAGAAAGAATTAGAGAAAGAGGAAGTGCCAGAGAGAGAAAGAGAGAGCGAGAGACAAAGCCAGAAAGAAACAGTCTTCTGTCCCACTGTTGTGGCGTGTGCATGTGTGCATTAAGGGGGGATTGAGGAACTGATCCATAGTATGGTTCAAAAAGTAAAAAAGAGTGGATGAGAGGGAGAGGGAGAGGGAGAGAGAGAGAGAGAGAGAGAGAGAGAGAGAGAGAGAGAGAGAGGCAGACAGGCAGACATATTAAGACCTTATTACCTCAGGCTACCTCTGGAACTTCCATCTCAGTCACATCTGGGTTACGACATACATGGCTCCACAAGCAGCTATGGGAATTATGCAAGCACACACACACACACACATGCACAGACTGACTAACACGCTGTGGTCTCATTTGACATCTTTATGAAAAAACAGGGCATACACACATGCGCAGGCACGCGCACGCGCGCACACACACACACACACACACACACACACACACACACACACACACACACACACACACACACACACACACACACACACACACACACACACACACACAGACTGATTAACACACTATGGTCTTATTTGACATCTTTATTAAAAAACAGGGCATGTACCAAATAGTAGAAAAAAAACTCTTCCTGTGTTCAATCCAAATCAGCACAGAAAACTAAACGAAATCAAAAGTAGTTCAACCACCTGCTGTGGCTGGACGATTGCTGGTCATGGTGTGTGTGTGTGTCCTGTTTGCTGTACTTCCTGTCAGTCTAAGCTGATGTGTGTATCTGTGTGTGTGTGTGTGTGTGTGTGTGTGTGTGTGTGTGTGTGTGTGTGTGTGTGTGTGTGTCTACTCGTCTTCTCTGCTGTACTCGCTGACACTGCCTAATCCTGTGTGTGTGTGTGTCTGTCTGTCTGTGTACTCGTCTTCTTCGCTGTATTCACTGTTGCTGTCTGTCTGTGTGTGTCTGTGTGTGTGTGTGTGTGTGTGTGTGTGTGTGTGTGTGTGTGTGTGTCTACTCGTCTTCTTCGCTGTATTCACTGTCGCTGTCTCGACCCGGGTGCTCGGGCATCTTGGGGTGCTCCTCCTCCTGGGGTTCCTTCTGTGTGGGCGCGGAGGCAGCTGATTGGCTGTCGATGGTGCTAGGCTCGTCCTCCATTGGCTGCGGGGCGTCAGGGTCAGCCCTCTCCTGGGCGGGAGTTCCTGCCGGTGCACCTGACTCGGCGCCCGGCTCGGCCTCCACGGCGGGGTCCTCGGCCTCCACGGCGGGGTCCCCCTCTACCACAGGCTCTGCCACCGCCTCCACAGCCGCCTCCCTCTGCACCTGACGAGGAGGAGGCAGCAACTGCTCCTGCTGATGAAGACGGGAAGAGAGAGAGAGAGAGAAAATGAGAGATGGAGAGACAGAGAGAGAGAGAGAGAGAGAGAGAGAGAGAGAGAGAAGTCAGATAGATGGAGGGAGGGAAAACACAAGAAAGGGAGAAAGCGGGAGAGAAAGAGACAGAGAAAGAGGGAGGGAAAGAGAGAGGGAGAGGTAGAATGAGAAGAGCTCCAGAGTTTATCAAGAAAACAAACCAGCAACGATGTCATCTAGTCTAGTTAGTCCCCATCTTAGCCCCAGCAACGATGTCATTTAGTCTAGTTAGTCCCCATCTTAGCCCCAGCAACGATGTCATTTAGTCTAGTTAGTCCCCATCTTAGCCCCAGCAACGATGTCATTTAGTCTAGTTAGTCCCCATCTTAGCCCCCATCTTATTTGCTAATTCAACAAAGAAAATATCTGCAACCCATGCATCCATGCGTGGCTGTGTGTGTGTGTGTGTGTGGTGTGTGTGTGTGTGTGTGTGACGAGAGAGAGGAGGGGAAAAGATGGAGAGGGTGAGAGAGAGATTGAGAGAGAGTGGGAGAGAAAAAAGAGAGGGAGGGAGGGGGAGAGAGAGAGAGAGAGAGAGAGAGAGAGAGAGAGAGATGGATAGAGACAGACTGCACTCTTTCTTCAGCATAGTGCAGGGGGTTGGGGGTTTCATACCGGAGCAGTTTGAGTTGTTTGGGAAACAAAATCATCAACTCTGCTGCACTCCTGCCATTGTGTGTGTGTTTGTGTTTGTGTGTGTGTATATATAAGAAAGAGTGTGTGTGTGTGTGTGTGTGTGTGTGTGAGTGAGTGAGAGAGAGAGTGAGAGTGTGTGTGTGTGTTTGTTTGCAAGCAGGGGCACAAATGCTTACGCCTAAAATGCATTGTGTAACATCTGTATGTCTTCCTATCTACACTACCCAGCTAGTGTGTGTTTGGGGATCAACAGTGAGAGTGCATCATAGTGTGTGTATGTTTGCACAAGTGTGAATGCAACGTGTGTGTATGTCTGTATGTAGCACGTGTGTGTTAGTGTGTGTGTGTGTTAGTGCGGGCCACTGCACAGTGCAACAGCCTCTAATTAGCAGTAATTTATTCCTCATCCAGAATGCTGTGCTCACGGCCTGTTAAGCCACACACACACCCACACACACACACACACACACACACACACACACATCTGACCTGTCTCGGGCTAGGTATTAAACTTTAATCAGCAGTAGTCCACTGTTGGGATGAATTATACAACAGGCAGGTTTGGGGCACGAGCAGAGACACTGTGCATGAGACTGCATGCATGTGCACTGTGTGTAAGTGTGTGTGGTGTGTGTGTGAGAGAGAGATGATATATGTGATGATATGTGCATGAGCACATATGAGTGCTGTGCATGCATATTAATGTTGTGTGTTTGTGTGTGTATGCATGTGTGCGTATGAGTGAAGTGGTGTGTATGTATGTGTGTGTGTGTGTTACCCGTCTGTACTGTTTTACGTATGTGCACGTCATTGCTGTGCATACTGTAGTGTGTTTGTGTGTGTATGCATATGCGTATGAGTGAAGCGGTGTGTGTGTGTGTGTGTGTGTGTGTGTGTGTGTGTTACCCGTCTGTACTGTTTTACGTATGTGCACGTCATTGCTGTGCATACTGTAGTGTGTTTGTGTGTGTATGCATATGCGTATGAGTGAAGCGGTGTGTGTGTGTGTGTGTGTGTTACCTGTCTGTACTGTTGGCTGCGCTGCATCATATGCATATAAATGTTGTACACCAGGTTGGCCATTTCCGGCATGTTCTTGATCACCTGGTCAGGCTGGGAAGAGCGATCTCCAATCTGAGGGGGAGAGAGGGAGAGAGGGAGGGGGGGAGAGAGAGAGAGGGAGGGAGGGAGGGAGGGAGGGAAGAAGAGAGAGAGGAATTTATAAGTGCCAGCATTACATTGTTTGAGCTCTCCTCCCCTGAGGAACCCACAACATAGACTGGCCCAATGTCTGCTCACTTACTTGGAATAAAAAGACAGAAAGAAAGAAAAGTGTGTGTGGGGGTATAAAACAAACTCATAGCTTTGGTCTCTGTGTCTGTATGGCTGTGTGTGGTGTGGTGTGGTGTGGTGTGTGTGTGTGTGTGTGTGTGTGTGTGTGTGTGTGTGTGTGGTGTGTGTGTGTGTGTGTGTGTGTGTGTGTGTGTGTGTGCGTGCGTGCGTGCGTGCGTGTGTGTGTGTGTAAATAACGTAGCGTCGGTCTCTGTACCTGATCAACATTTGTATGGCTCCTTTAAGAGTGAACATACCTCTCTGTAAAAGCCGCTGTTTGTGGCAGTGTGTGTGTGAGTGTGTGTGTGGTTGTTTTTGGGTCAGGTATATAAATAACCATACTGTCAGTTAGTATACTAATAGCATCTGCTAATAGCTGCACAAAGGCAAGCACTTGCTAACACCACACACACACACACACACACACACACACACACAGGCTCACATGATGTTACGCACTCAGCACTGGGAAAGCACACAAGAATGAATATCAGCAAGTCCTGTTTGTTTGTGGAGTTCTTGAAGCCATATGAGGGAAGTTTTATTTCTCTCACTCTCATTGTCACTAACTCACACACACACTCACGCTCACACACACACACACACACACAAATATGCACACAGATGAACCCAGGTGAATCCTACTGAAGCTTCACTACTGAGCTCTTGTGAGCACCAGAGCAGAAACGTGCGTGTGTGTGTGTGTGTGTGCTCCAAAGAGCCATCCCAGAGGACAGGACCTCTCGTGCCACAGGGCACAGGGGAGCATGACTGCTCCGTTGGACACACACACACACACACACACACACACACACAATGACATAACAGCCAGACATGGGTGGTTTGACACCCATGTATAGGGCAGTGACCTCTGACCTTTGGGCTATTTTTATAAGATCTGTGAATGGGGACATTAACATCCCCACCACGTATGACTCCAATGTAATTACATCAGGCTGTAAGGCCATCAGTGACTGTCCACAGTCTTCCCCACCACAGCATACTTCACACTGTACGCACTACACATACACTTAGAAGTGTAGTATACTAAATAATCAAAATATTACAGGATAGCTAGTCGTGCCAAATATGATGTACTTATACACAACATGCTGGATGTTTGGGAAGTATTTATGGATGAGTTATTACATACTCTGACAACGCAAGTGTGTATGCGTGCATGTGTGTGTGTGTGTGTGTGTGTGGATTATTGAATTCAATTGATTATGCACCCATTTGTGTGCTTTTATGCTGATGGCATAGACAGCTGTGTGCAGCATTCTGTCAATCAGAAAGCCTGATGCCACACAGACAAGTCACATGACACACACACACACACACACACAAACACACACAATTTCACATACTCACATGCACAGCTACATCACATAACACAGACACATGTACTCACACACATACGCAGATATCCAGACAAAGACAAGAGACACACACACAGACACAGACACAGACACAGACAGACACACACACACACACACATCTCTCTGGCATGGAGGAACACAAAGGGAATCACAGCCACACTGATCGCTGCCAGATGATTAGAGACAGCAACATGAAAGTGTGTGTGCGTCTGTGTGTGTGTGTGTGTATGCATGCCAATGTGTCTAGGTGTTGGATTATATTTTGCTGGGTAGACATCACACTTTTTAAAAGTTATTCCGGCCCTGTTCCCAGCCCTACTCACTGCCTGTGTGAGGTACCCATGGGCCCTGTTCCCAGCCCTACTCACTGCTGTGAACCATGGCCCTGTTCCCAGCCCTACTCACTGGCTGTGTGAAGTACCCATGGGCCCCTGTTCCCAGCCCTACTCACTGGCTGTGTGAAGTGAAGTACCCATGGCTGTAGCCCTCCTGGCTGTGTTCCCAGCCCTACTCACTGGCTGTGTGAGGTACCCATGGGCCCCTGTTCCCAGCCCTACTCACTGGCTGTGTGAAGTACTCGTCGGGCCGGATGTGCAGCTGCAGAGGTCTGGCCGTCAGCTGGTTGAAGGCGGGCGTCAGCTCAAAGCAGTTCTGGAACAGAGACACACGGGCGAAGATATACAGACCCAGACGCGCTCGAGACATGGCCACCACCAGACGCCGCACGTCCCTGTAAAAAACAGAGAGAGAGAGAGAGAGAGAGAATACTGACTCCATAAGTTTCAATAAGTTCAAAAAGGCAGCCTGTCAGAATCATTTCTGGTAACTAACTAAAACTTCCATCATACACCACACCTGCCCTAACGTGTCATCACCCATGACGTTCAGGTGCTTTCTGGACTACTCACACACACACACACACACACACTGTGAATGATCAAGTATCGTGATAGCCACAGCAGAAAAGACAGACACACACACACACACACACACACACACACACACACACACACACACCACTCACTCACTCACTCACTCACTCACTCACTCACTCACTCACTCACTCACTCACTCACTCACTCACTCACTCACTCACTCACTCACTCACTCACTCACTCACTCACTCACTCACTCACCACTATGACTGAAGAGATGGAGAGAAGGAGTAAAGGAGAGAAAGGGAGAGTAAAAAGAGAGGGAGAGAGAATTTGCATATGTGTGAGATATAGATATAATGTTGCAGAGAGAGCAAGAAAGAAAGAGAGAGAGAGAGAGAGAGATAGAGAGCGAGAGAGAATGATGGAAAAGCAGAATTTGCACGTGAGAATTTGCACGTTTGGCAAAGATGTGCCAGAGAAGCAGATCTTAAAGGTTCCTAAAGGTTCCCTAGAGACAAGGGGCTCATAAAACATGTGAGAAACACTGAGTGGGGAAACGGAGGGAAGACATGACATGTGAACAGACATGTGATGACAAGCTGGAGGGAGAGAACAAGCAGATGTGGGGAGGAGAGGTGCTCCTGCTATGAAATGAGAGGAAGCGTGGAAGACAGAAAGGAACACAGTGCGTCCATGTAGACTCAGCTAAGATGAGTCAAACTGGGAAATAAGAGCTCAAAGGAGAGGAGATGTTGCAGTAATGGTGTCCCAAAGGCCTCCTCACCCTGGGGAGCAGGCAGGGCTGGACCCTGGGCTTTCTTTAGTGCTTTTCTCTAGTGCTGTGACGCAATGATCTGCTGAGACCCACGGTTCTAAATACACATGAAAACCAGTGAGGGGGAGGGGAAGAGAGAGAGAAAAACAAGAAAAAAGGAACAGAGAGAAAAATAAAGAAATGAAGTAAGAGATGAGGAGAGAAGACAGAGAGAGAGAGAGAGAGAGAGAGAAAGAAGATGAATAAGAGAGAGGAAGAGGAGAGGCAGAGAGGAAAGGAAGAGGAGGATGGACAGGAGGAAGGAAAAGAAGGAGGGAGTGGGGGAGAGAAGAGGCGGGAGGGCAGAGAGAGAGGTGTTGAGGACAGGTGGGACATGTTTACTCTCTTCCCCATGTTTGGAGGGGGTGGCTGATGAAGAGGCAGCTCCCCCCTCCTCAGAGGAGGTCAGTGGTAGCAATATCGCTACAGAGTCTCGCTAATGATAAACCTGCTCTCTCCCGGACGGGCTGAGCGCTGAGGGCTCCCTGCAGGCTCACACGCTAATGAACACGGAGTGCTTTATCTCCAACCCCACTGATAAGGACGCTATGCTAACGCTACAGCCACTTGTACTTCATTTCCAAACCCACTGATAAGGACGCTACACTGCGCTAACACAATGTTATGCTATGCTAACGCTACAGCCACTTGTGCTCGTCAGCTTGAGTTCATTTGGTTGTGGTCAAATCACTTCTGATTTTAACCCCATTTAAAACCCCAATTTCCAAAACTTGATGACCAGATCCAATCTTATCACAGTGTCTCTCCAGACAAGCAGTATTTTGACTGACATCCAGGGGCGATGACACTTCAACAAGTCAGTTAAACACTCTTTTAAGGATGGCAACATTTAAACCTGATGAAAAGTGTCAAGTTTAAAACTGTCAGCAGTATGGGAATATGAGTCTTTTCACTTGTAAGAGACGTTAACCTGGCTTAAACATCTTGCCTTCCATCAAGTGATTCCTTACGCAGACCAAACACAGGCAGTTACACACAAACAGACTGAAAGTGCAGTAACAAGGGTTTTCACTGATGAGGCCTGGGCAGTGCTGAGACTCTGTCCTCTGCACAACTCATGCCACTGTGGACAGACAGGCTCACAAGGCTCTCAGGCGAAGCTTCTACAAGCAGAATGAGGATTCTGGATGAGGAAGGGTGTGTTTTCCCCTGGAATGTGGGGAATTGCGTTGGCATGGCGGTATAAATGCCCGGGTCACACGCTAGTCAGCGGATCGGTCGTGATTGAATGAGCCAAGGAATGTTCCGCCCCAGAACATCTGTTCTGGCCTGAGATCAGCTCATCTGCTCAACTCAACTCAACAACTCTAAACAGGTCTCAACTCAACAACATAACTCAACTCAAACAATTCAACTCAAAAAAAAACAACTCAATTTAAACAACTCAACTCATCTCAAACAACTCAACTCGCTTTACTTGAATATACATTGGAAACCACAGAGCATGCCTTGTGTGTGTGTGTGTGTGTGTGTGTGTGTGCTGTAGTCAATGCGCTATCTATTCTCTGCTTGTCTCAATGGGGGCTTTAGCAGATCATATCGGCTTAAACACACACACACACCCACAACCACAGTACACGCTTGCACACATATACACGCACTGACTGATGTGAGAACACACACACACACACACACACACACACACACACACACACACACACACACACACACACACACACACACACACACACACACACGGGTGTGTGAAATTCTGGCACAGCTCATCTTCAGTTGCAGTATTTGAAAGGGTGGGTGAGTCTATTCACAGGGAGCCAAACTGGCCCATGAGACAACATGACTGCAGTGGCTTAGAAGAATAAGCATACAAATCAGGAACACATGAAGAGTGTGTGTGTGTGTGTGTGTGTGTGTGTGTGTGTGTGTGTTTTCACACAGGTATTTATGTTTATGAGAACATGTGGGTGTTTTGTGCATGAAGAGCAATTGTGTGTAAGTAGTGTATGCAAGTGTGTTTGGCTCCAACTGCTGTGTGTGTGTTAATACATGTGCATGTATGCAAATATGCATATTTGTGTGTGTATCTGTGTAAGTGTGTGAATGGTACCTTAACTGTTGATAAAGACCACTATGTGTGTGTGTGTGTGTGTGTGTGTGTGTGTGTGTGTGTGTGTGTGTGTGTGTGTGTGTGAGAGGAGTGGGGCAACACAGTTGTGGTTGCGGAAGCCCTCAAATGCACTCATCCATCTACTTACCGTAGTTTCTTTATTCAATAACACTGTGTGTGTGCGTTTATGCTGTGTGTATGTAGCTGTGTGTGTGTGTGTGTGTGTGTGTGTGTAGTGTTGTGATTGTGGTGTATAGCTGCTTTTAGTGACATTAAGCTAACAGTGCAGCAACAAAACCATCACTTATTCATCAAAACCAGGCCCAAAGTCCACACACTCAGTCTGTGTGTGTGTGTGTGTGTGTGTGTAGTCTCAGCCGCCAACCTCAGGAGAGCCCTCACACGCACTCGTTACCACAGCCTGCTCCAGCATCCATCAGATGCTGCCGACTATCACAGCCAGCAGTACACAGTCAAAAGGCACAAAGCAACACCCACTCAAAACACACACACACACACACACACACACTCTCAGACAAACAATCAGACCAACTCAGAGCCAACAGACTCAAACCAATGCACACGCTGAAAAACAGACACACTCTCAAACCAACACACACACTCACTCAAAACACACCGCACTCCCGTGTGTGTCTGAAGTCTATGAAACCACTCAAACCAACACACACACTCACTAAAAACACACCGCACTCCCGTGTGTGTCTGAAGTCTATGAGACCACTCAAAACAACACACAAACACACTCAAAAGCCAATACATATACACACACACACACCCAAACACACATTCACACACTCAAAAGTGCCACTCAAACACACACACACTCATTCACACTCCAAAACAGTGGCTCTCCTGTGTGTGTCTGAAGCCTATGTGCATGAAACACGAGTCGCATCGGCAATGTGAGATGTGGCAGTGTCATCCTCAGCATCAGCACCACCCATCTGGAGCTGGAGGCGGAAACCACGGCAACCAGACTCTGGGAGGCTGAGTGGGGTGGAGTGGGGTGTGTTCTCTTGCACATCAGCACGAGTTTGTCGAGTTAGGCTAATAGAGACCTCATGGGTAAGGGCTTGGATACGAAGTCAGGGACGTGTGTGTGTGTGTGTGTGTGTGTGTGTGTGTGTGTGTAGGAGGTGCAGTCGTCGGGGGCTTTGAAGGTCTCCTAAAGAGCGCTGAGCATCTCTTTGTTCTGAGTTCAGTGCACCATCAGCCCTTACAAAGCACCCGCAGACGCCCTGACAAAGCACAGAAAGAAGCTCCACTGCCGTCATCCTAACACACACACACACACACACACACACACACAGCTATACACACAGCGACACAGGCGCACACACAGACATTTACTCAGACATGCACACACAAATGCTCACTCAGACACACACACACGCATTCACTCAAAGACATACACACTTTCTTTCCCACACACACACTACCAGTCAAAAGTTTTCCTTGTTTTCATTGAGGAACACACAGGAAACGTAGCAAATGGCATGCAGTTTTTGATGTATAAATAATTCATGATTTGATTTGAAATGATGAAAGCGTTCCTTAGACTTTGTGTCCATTTGAAAAGTTCCCTTTTGTAGCAATTGTAGGCTGGAAGACAAGAGGCTTTCCAGATGTCCATTTTTGTCAAGGAAATCTGATGACATTTCACCCCATTTCACCCCATTCTTTCAGAAGCATCATCCACAACATAGATTAACTCAGTGAACACTTCCTCTATAGCAAACAGTCAGGTTTGTCTGGCTAAAGCCCCATAATGTTCATATAAAGAAACTGTGTCTACTCCATTCAGAATGCTGTCAGCTGTCAAAGTTCAGATTGACTCATTTTCTTTAAGTGTTGCTAGCATACAGTAGTGTGTAGGTGAGTATTGGGTTGTTATTGTGTTGCAGGATGAATTTGGCCCAATCCTGTGCTGTCCACAGGGTATTGTATTATATGTCTTTGCAAAAGTCCCTTGAAATCTGAACAAGTCCCCCCTTTGGCCACTTCCAAGAGTTGTTCAACCCTGCTTGACATTAAGAACAGTTCTTGCGTTTTTCATTGGTTCTGTGCGTCCCAAATGAGCCTGTCTGCATCTAATTCCTGCAAAAGGTGACTTTTTAAAAGGGAGCGAAGTTTGATTAACAGATTCATCATTTCAGATCAAATCATTAATTATGTCTCTAACAAAGACTTCATGTCTTGTTCCTTTGCAATATTTCCTATTTACATTCATTTCATTAATAAAGTATAATATCATTAATAAAGTGCAATATCATTAATAAAGTATAATATCATTAATAAAGTGTTTCTCTGGAAAACAAGTACTTATCTAATTGATCTAAAGGTCTTGACCATTAGTGTATGCGTCTATTCAGTGACACACACTCAGATTTAAACACACACACACACACACACACACACACACACACACACACACACACACACACACACACACCCCAGAGTGCCTCCAGTGCTGAAACAGAGCTCCTGGTCTGAGCCTTCAAATTAACTGGAGAAAAGGGAAGAATACAGCTGAGAGAGGATCTAGTGTGTCTGTGTGTGTAAGCAAGCGAGAGAGAGAGGATCTAGTGTGCCAAGATCACCTTTCACAGGCAGGCACAGCTCAGTGTGTGTGTGTGTGTGTGTGTGTGTGTGTGTGTGTGTATGTAAGTAAGAGAGAGGCTCCAGTTTGCTGATATCACCTTTCAAAGGGATTCTGAGCCCTGAGCCCTTGGTTCTCTCTCTGTGTGTGTGTATGAGAGAGAGAGAGTAAGAGACAGAGAGTGAGTGAGTGTGTGTGTATGTCAGAGAAAGAGAAAAAGTATATGTGTGTACAGAGGAGACAGAGACAAAGGGATGGAAGGGGAGGGTAAGAGAGAGAGAGAGAGAGAGAGAGAGAGAGAGAATGTGTGTGTGCAAGGTTTGGGGTTTTTTTTTTTTTAGGAAAGTGCTTACCTCAAGTGTCCCACAGCTTTGGTGCGCACCAGTGAGAGGATGATGTAGTCATTCTGCTGACCCTGGAAGCGGTCCACTGTGGTCACCTACAAGAGAACATCCATTACTTAATGCCTGCTAGCTGACCCACAGACACACACACACACACAGACACACACACACACACACACACACACACACACACACACACACAGACACACACACAGACACACACACACACGCGACCTCTAGCCTTAACTTTTTTATCTTTTACTCTTTTTCTTTCACTCTCTCCATCTCTTTTTTGCTCCCTCTCACTCTCTCTCTTCCACTAGTCTCTCTTTGTTCTTTTTTCTGCTTTCATCCTTCCTCACGTTTTTTTTTTATCGTTTCTTATTAACTATCCATTTCTTTCCCTCTTTTTCTCTCTCTCTCTGCCTACCACTTCTTTCTGTCTTCTCTTAAAGAGGATTTTACTGTGGATATTTAAGAGGCTGTGCTTGTCTGTGTGTGTGTGTGTGTGTGTGTGTGTGTGTGTGTGTGTGTGTGTGTTTGTGTTTGGCTGGCTTGGCAGCTTTGCGGGTTTGTAGTGGTCCGTTATCGGTATACAGCCGAGGCTGCCAGCGTAGGAGGGATCAGGCTTAGCTGGGGTGTGTGTGTGTGTGTGTGTGTGTGTGTGTGTGTGTTTTCTGAGGTGGGGATAGGGGGGTGGGATTCACCTAGCAGCTTAGCATATGCTGCAGAAACGAGGGCTCACCAGGAGGCAAACACACCTTCACTGTTTTGGGGAAATGCCTCTATCTTCTCTGGAAACTTAGAGTTACCCGACTCAGGTGTTCATTGATAAGAACGAGGGAGAGCGAGTGAGTTACCTGACTCAGGTGTTCATTGATAAGAACGAGGGAGAGCGAGTGACTGACTTATCTGACTCAGAAGTTCATTTCGAGGACATTAGGCCTGAGGGAACTACAGAAGCTCAGATCTCCAGTCCTGCCAACCTTGATATTGAGTTGTTTTTGAGTAGCACCTCGTTGACTGAAAACAGCGGCCCAAAACCATAACTAGTGTGTAACTGACTTTGGATGGTCTACTTTGAAGTCCTCAACATTTTAAGAGTCAAGGACCCCTCAGCAAAAATAAATACTAAACCATTCACTGCAGATCACATAAACACAGTCTCTGCTTGACAATGACCAATGATCTTTGATCATGACCATACAGTCTGAAAGCTGTCCCGAGAGAGAGGCGTGCAGCGTGCAGGAGCGGTCAGGAACCGAGAGGATATAAACAGCAGGCTAGACGCTCATTGGCAATCTTACTCTCTGCAGCAGTGCTGAAGCCCATCTAAAAAATTCCTGTTAGTTTGATAGCCTTCTAGGCAAACTCACTAGTTTTGCATACTTTTTCAACACGCATCAGTGTATTTTGATGTCAAAATATGTAGCTTCAACACAAAATGGACAGATGTTGGCAGGCCTGGATCTCTCTTGTAGCCAGCACCTGTCTGTATGTGGCAGTAAAACAGGCCCCAAAATCAATTTAGAAAAGATTCCAAACTCTTCCTTTAAAACCTGACTACCTCTGAGAGCCAGTTTTCTCTTGTCACGGAAATGGGCTGCGTCCTGTGAAGGGTGGCATGGGGACGGCTGTTGGAACGCCATGTCTTTTGAATTGCGTGCATCTGGGCTGGCGTTTGCGGCAGAGGAGTTAGGGCAGCACAATGCTGTCAGTGCTAACACACCGGGATGAATTAATCATGGCTGCTTCTTCCTTCCTCTACGTCTTTACGGGAGCACCACTCACGGCCTTAGCACACAAGAGAGAGAGGGAGGGAGGGATAGAGAGACGCAGACAGACAAGTACAGAGAGGGGGAGAGAGAGGAGGGCAAGAAGTGAGAGGAAAGACAATGAGAGAGCGTGAAAGAGAGAGAGAGAGGAAATGAGAGAAAAGGGAAAGAGAGTGGGGAAGATGAGAAAAGAGAGAGAAAAAGATGGTGAAATACAAAAGAATAAGGGGCGGGGGGAGAGGGATAAAATGCAAAGGAAGAGAGGGAGCGAGAGGAAGAGGGAGAAAGAGAAGGAGAAAGAGCAAAGGACGAGGGCCAATGTTTATTTGCGGCTCCCTGTTGCTCCATAAAACAGGTGCAGCACCAGAAGCAACAATATGTCGCCCCGGCGATGGCGTGCGGCGTCGAGAAACTGTCTCTTTGGATCCACCCGCACGACATATCTTCCCCCTTACCAAACACACATACACGTCCCCCTTCCCAACCACAAACAAACACACACACACACACTCTCTCTTTCACACACACACACATTCTCTTTCTCTCACTCTCACACACACACAGAGTGGCCTTGTTTAACCCTCCACCACTCCTTGTTCTCTCTCTCTCTCTCTCTCTCACACACACACACACACACACACACACTCTCTCTCTCTCACACACACACACATTCTCTCTCTCTCTCTCTCTCTCCAGTGCCCCTCTACCCCACCCTGCCCATGCCAAGGCCTTGGGCACACACATGTCGCCCGCGGGGCACCAGCTCACAGACCCATCATCATCCTCCCACCCCCCACCCCCCTGCCCCAGAGGCCCGGACACTCCACTCTCCTCCACTCACGTCTGAAGGGCTAAATATGCCACACCATTTCATCCAAAAACACACACACACACACACTCGTCCTTCTGGGCTTTGCTTGGCTTCCTGTCTTGCTTTTTGTTTGTTTGTTTGTTGTGTGTATCCCTGTTTCATGGTGGTCTTGGTGAGTGTGTGTGTGACGCTGAGGCTCTGTATTTTTATCCGTGCATGGTGGGTCTGTGAGGCTGAGCGTTCCTGCATCCTAATGACTAATTTATGCTGCTTCCACGGGTCGTGGCATCATCCACCGCACCACCGTGGGCGCCATGACGACCCCTCTGGGAACACTACAGCAGTCACTCCACATCCACCGCCGTTTAGCAGACCTGCTCTGGGTCTGTGTGTGTGTGTGTGTGTGTGTGTGTGTGTGTGTGTGTGTCTCTGACTGGCCCTTAGGAGAGACTGTATATTTGATCGTTTAAAAAAAGACCATCTCTGCCTCCATCTCAACCTTAGGGTCGTGTCCATGTGTGTGTGTTTGCATGCAATGTTTATTACGTGTATTTTAATTGTTCCTGTGTGTGTGTGTGGTGTGTGTGTGTGTGTGTGTGTGTGTTGTGTGTGTGTTTGCGAATGTGAGGACAAAAATCTATGCGTGACGAGGTAGTGAAATATACAGTAGTCTGTGTGTGTGTGTGTGTAACTTGCATGCATGTCTATGTGGCTCCTATAACAATGCCTATTAATACCCACACGGGTGGACTCGTTATCCTCTAATTGTTCCTCTCTCCCTCTCCTTTCCTTTATCCCCTCATCATCCTGCTCTCCTCCTCCCATCCCTTCATCTCTCCTCTCCTCCTCCACTCACTTCATCACCCATCCCTTTCTCCTCTCTTCATCTCTCCTCTCCTCCTCCACTCACTTCATCACCCATCCCTTTCTCCTCTCTTCATCTCTCCTCTCCTCCTCCACTCACTTCATCACCCATCCCTTTCTCCTCTCTTCATCTCTCCTCTCCTCCTCCACTCACTTCATCACCCATCCCTTTCTCCTCTCTTCATCTCTACTGTCACCCCCTCTCCTCCTCAGCTCTCAGTAT
Organism: Tenualosa ilisha; assembly: GCA_015244755.2. Lineage (NCBI taxonomy): Eukaryota > Metazoa > Chordata > Actinopteri > Clupeiformes > Clupeidae > Tenualosa > Tenualosa ilisha. The sequence continues at coordinate 205,838 of PYXC01000908.1, forward strand.
TCCAAATCTCCCTTCTCCATTTCTCTTCATCTCTCTTCTCTTCCTCCTTTCCTCCTCACCTTCCTTCACTTTCTCTCTCCTTTCTTCCCTGTTTTCCCTTTTCCTCTCCTTCTACCCTTCCTTCATTCTCTACATCCCCTCTCTCTCATTCTCTCTGTGTCCTCCTTGTGTGTGTGTGTGTGTGTGTATGTGAGAGAGAGAAAGAGAGTAATAGTGTCAGTATTAGTGTGTGTGTGTAGTTGTGAGTGTTCTCCGTCCTCCTCCTGCCTAGTGTTTAATATTAATGGCTATGGTTCTGGGGCAGCTTTGACACGTGGCTCTAGTTATCACTCCAGCTGCCTGACCCACGACCACAGCATCTAATGGGCTCATTTTTCACACAGATTCCCTCTCTGTCATACACACACACACCCCATATTAGTTGGAGAGAACACAAACACAAAAAATATGCATAAATAGAACATATGCATATTAGCACCTCCATAAACACACACACACACACACACACACACACACACAACACACACACACACACACACACACACACACACCACACACACACACACACACACACACACACACACACCTGCACGCAAGTACACAGCAACATGCAGGACTCTTGTTGTTCAAAAACACACCAGAAATAAACATCCAAATGTAGGATGCTCCTGCTCCTGTGTGCTTGTGTATCTTTAGACGTTTTTCAACGGAACTTCCATTAATTAACCAGGCGTTTACACACAGATATTACACAACACAGACGATTCAGACACGGCCCTCAAACTCCACCATCTCCAGACAGAGGAGTTGTGCAGGGTAGCCAACGGAGGAGCTTTGAGGAGCCATATAGAGTAAATAGTCCAAGTCATAGAGAAATAGTAGAAAAACAGTTTCATTTCCTCACACACAGTATGAACACATGCTCCATCTTATCCCCACGTGTCTGTCTCCCTGATGACAGAAAAGTCATCCCATGCTGGGCCCAACAAGCCATTTTCCTTGATTAAACTGCTAGCATGATCATCCAAAACAAGAACCATTCAGTGGGCTAAGTGTGTCCTGGACTAACTCCTGGACTCTTCATAACAAGTGGATATTCATCTAGCCCGCCGTGGCAAACTAGATTGAAATTTGAAAGTAACTTGGAAACCCCTCTGCTCCTGACACAGGCGAGGCTTTACTGTTGAATGTGGATATTGGCGTTAGCCTAATATTAGGGGTTAAAAAATATATTTTTTTCATTCATTTCATATCATTTCATTCAGCAGCCTACTGCTTGATTCTAGTTAGATATCTGAATTCAGATTATGTCTGAAAACGGCAATGTCAGAATTCAGCGCTGATCCTGGATAGAGGTGACCCTCTCTGAGCTGGCCTGCATTTATGGGCTCCTCTTGTATGCATCAGAGACCCCTGAAACCCAGTTAGGGGCGCAGGGGTGTAGGGTTTAGGGCTGGGGCCATGCAGACATGTAAAACCCATTCCAGAGTCATAAAGCCTTTCTGATAGGGGGAGGGCAGGTAGGGGGCCAGTAGCCGTGTGAGAGAGAGGCACCCTCATTACACTGCGCTAGGCTCGCCCTTTGAGGAGACAACTACTTCTCTTTTTTTCATAAGAGTAATTCCAGGACTTCGCGACACGTCGCTAGAATTGAAATTAACTGTATTTTATAAAGGTCACTTGAGTTCATTGTGATCTCATCAAACGGAACCCTCACTCCCCAACATTCTATTCACAAATACATCTAATGGAACCCCTTGAGACTAATGCATGCAGTAATCCTCCATGTTCTCGTTTCCCCTGTAGCAAGAAAGTAAATGAGAGTCGTTTATGTTTGCAGGGGCCACAGTCTGATGTGGTGTGTGTGTGTGTGTGTGTGTGTGTGTGTGTGTGTGTCATATGCAAATGCGGTGGCCTTAATGCGATCACGTATGCACTGCTGTGGTGAGCCATTTCTGCAGCAGCTTCAGGCGTCAGCAGCCTCTGTGTGCCTGGTCCACCGGCACAGCACACGCGTGTCAATATTCAGACATGTGATTGGTTGGCTGCTTATGGTGCCGCTCAAAGCTAGTGTCTCATTGGTCAGAGCAGCCTTAGAGAATGGGCTATGAAGGTGTGGTCAGTGCAATATGAAATATAACACTGGTGTCAAACTGAATGATACTGGAGTGTAAATAGGGGGATTTATTGACCCATTAAACCCTTAGTTCTCAAAGTGTTGGGCGGCCCCATTAGGCAGGACTGAGACATGACTGCTGGGGAGTGATAAAGAGGAGTAAATCTGGCTGTTTTGTGCCAGTCTTCAGTCAGACCTTCCTTTAGTGACAGTAAAGATCAAAACTGTGTTGCTGAGGCAACAGGGGAAGGCCGGGCTTGAAAATTCACGCCACGGGCAAGAGTGACAGAAAGGTTGAGAATATCTGAAAACATGCAGAGTGACACTGGTTTTCTCTGGAGTTAACTACACCTAAGCCTTTGGCCTTCAAAGCTAAGAGTGGCGCAGTTTGACACTCACTTGATCTGGTCTTACCCATTTGATTGCTGCTGCTCAATGTGTACAGTCAAATAATAGCTAGTTGTGACCTACCCAGTTTCCCATCCATAGACTCGCCTTAGCTCTGCCAAACTAGACTCTATTCATTAGCTTTAGCAGTGGAGAGCTACACTGAGTTTATTAGCTTGGCATAGAACTTCAGGGGTGTAGAGCAACTCCCAGTTCGTCAGCTTAATGTATACATTAAACAGTGTAGCAGCTATTCATTAGCTTAGCCGATAACTTTAGCAGTGGAGAGCTACACTGTTTATTAGCTTGGCATAGAACTTTAACAGTGTATCTCTTCTTTAACTCTGCAAATGATTTTAGCTGTGTGGAGCTAGACTGTGTTCATTAGCTATAATGTTAACTTTAGCGGTGTGGAGCTAGACTCTGTTCATTAGCTATAATGTTAACTTTAGCGGTGTGGAGCTAGGCTGTGTTCATTAGCTATAATGTTAACTTTAGCGGTGTGGAGCTAGGCTGTGTTCATTAGCTATAATGTTAACTTTAGCGGTGTGGAGCTAGACTCTGTTCATTAGCTATAATTTTAACTTTAGCGGTGTGGAGCTAGACTCTGTTCATTAGCTATAATGTTAACTTTAGCGGTGTGGAGCTAGGCTGTGTTCATTAGCTATAATGTTAACTTTAGCGGTGTGGAGCTAGGCTGTGTTCATTAGCTCAATGTTTACTTCAGTGGTGTGGAGCTAGACTCTGTTCATTAGTTTCCAGCTTGTGCTGCTTCATAATGGTCCTTTGTTGCTGTTGAAAAGGTCATCTTTCTAATCCATAGTCTCGTTACTAGAGGCATGGAGTTAAACTTCTAATGCTAGTGGTGTGTTCTGCTATGTGAGAGGAGTATATTAGTGGTCAAAAGCTGACTAACCACCTGATAGCAGTTTGATTTTAGTAGTTAAGACAAGCTGTGTGCAGCTGCCTCTCATTCTCTCTCACCTTACCCACCATACAACACAACACACACACACACACACACACACACACACTCCCTCACTAATGTGTGACCTTTATGGAGCTCAGCAAATTCTGCAACAGCCACTGACTGCCTGTCACATGCTACACATCAGACACACACCTTATATTTAATGAGAGGGAGTGTGTGTGTGTGTGTGTGTGTGTGTGTGTGTGTGTGTGCACACGCGTGGAAGAGGAAAAATAAAGTAGAGGGAAGAAAGAAGAGTGGAGAGAAAGAGAACGAACAAACAAACCTGGAAACACTCCAAACAGAAAAGAAAGAGTGAATGGAGAGAACAACGAGAGGATGAGAAAGAGGGAGGGATGGAGAAAGAAAAGGAGAGAGGAGAGGAATACACACACACACAGATGGGAGGAGAGTAAAGGAATACAGAGAGGAGGTGACGGAGGTATAGAGAGAACTACTCATACGTGACACTCTAATGAATAACACATGGCCCTGGAATAGAGCCCTCTCTCTCTCTCTCGCTCTCTCTCCATCCAATTCACCTTTCTTGTTCCCTCTCTTTCTCTACCCTCTTTCCAACTCTCTTTTGCTCTTTTCTCTACCCCTTTCAACCCTCTCACTGACACACACACCACACACACACACACACACACACACACACACACACAGTGCTTTAATCAAATTTGTAAAGAATGTAAGGAAGACGACACACAGCCTGACACACACACCAAAGCCTGAGTATACCAGCAGCATACAGCACAAATGTGCTTACACACACACACATACACCACACACAGACAGGTTGAGATGGTCTAGCTTCAGACAGTTTAAGGGGTAAGCGCACCACAGCCCACCACTGTGCCTCTGGCTCCTGTCTGCACTCGTCTGCATCATCCAAGCAGTTATTTAGAGCAACGCGATTGGCTGAATGCTTCTGGTGGCACCGAATGCTCACAGCTGATTGGCCAGAGCAGTACTGGAGGAGGGGTTAATGAGGGACGACTGGCCACATATTTATTCCTGTACGTCAGTATCGTTCCTCAGACATATGAGCATTTACTGTGCACATAGCTGCCCTTCTTAAAGACTAGACGCCTTCAGCACCCACCCGTAAAGACACACGCACAAATAACACTCATTTCCATCATTTGAATCAATTGCCTTCATGGATGTTTTATGACCTTACCCTGTATGTTAAGGAATTTTACTGACAAATAATATTTGTAGCAATTGTAGCCTAAATCATTTCTGGTCAAAACTGCTAACAGACGCTTGAAGAAGCGTGGATGAACTCATCTCCTCAGCAGGGTCCGCTCTTCTCATACCTTGTTGGGCTGCCCAAAGAATGGGTTCCTGGCGCAGCGCTGGTTGACCACGTCTCGGATTAGATGCTTCTGGCCGTTGTAGGTGGTGAGGATGCTGATGCGGTCGGCCGGGTAACCAAGCAGCCTCATGTACATGAACAGAGCCACTGTGTACTCCGCCTCTGCCAGGTTCTGATGGGGGACAGATGGGGGGGGGGTTATAGAACACAGGGAATTTAGAGCAGTTTGCATCATGCAGCAAAACTATTTGAAAGCATAAGAATAAACTGCTGAAGGTCAGCATCATAGACGCCAAAATACACTCTGGGTGACCAGACTCTGAAAGGCACCAAGGCACCAACCCTCATCAGATATGGTGTGCTGATGGAATGAAGAGTTTCTACTGGCAACAGTGGTTTAACTTTCTGTGGCAGAAAGGGAGTGTGTATTCATATGTATAATGGTGTGTGTGTGTATGTGTGCATAGAAGCCAAAAGAGGGGATGCAGAGATGCACTTGCATCCCCACTTTGGGGAGTAAACTAAAAGATGTTGTCCATGTCACAACAATAAGTTCATCATGTGGCATCAGCAGTCATTTGTTTCATGTTAGGAATTAAGTGTGTGTGTAAAAGAATTAAGTGTGTAATAATGTTAGTAATTAAGTGTGTGTGTGTGTGTGTGTAAAAGAATTAAGTGTGTAATAATGTTAGTAATTAAGTGTGTGTGTAAAAGAATTAAGTGTGTAATTGTGTTAGTAATTAAGTGTGTGTGCAAAAGAATTAAGTGTGTAATAATGTTAGTAATTAAGTGTGTGTGCAAAAGAAAGATTACAGGGTAGCACAGGTTTATCTCTCTCTCTATGTCCCAGAGAGGTGTGTTCATGTGTATGACACAGTGTGCACGTGTGTGTGTGTGTTTTTTATTTGTGTGTGTGTCTGTGTGTCTCTGTCCTAAGGCAACTGCAGTCTGGAAGTTCATTGGCCTGCAACTGAACCATGGAGAGAATAGGAGGGATTCATTCCCCCACCGAATACAGTGGAGGGGGTACAACCACAGCGTGTGTGTGTGTGTGTGTGTGTGTATATGTGTGCCCTCATCATGGCACCATCTATGTGCTTTCTCAATGGAACGGTCATTCTCTCTAGTATACATACACTCAGAGAAGAACTAAGTCTATGAGCTTTCTCAATAACACTGTACTTCATCACTTCCTCTGACTGACATTTCACTTGTCTTTCTCTCTCTCTCTCTCTCTCTCTCTCACACAGACACACACACACACACACACAAACAGACACAGACACACACAAATCCGGTCAAAGTAAGACTGGATTTCTCACAGACACGGACACACACACAAATACATATACACAATCAGAGACAAACAGGCCTTCACAGTCACAGACACAAACACAAATGCTCTCACTCTTTTTCCATCACACACACACACACACACACACACACACACACACACACACAGACAAAGAGCGTGTAATCTGGCCTGCTCACAACTCCATTCTGGCTGCACAACACACAGGATTTTGGAAGATGTTAAAAGCCTGGTAGCGTCTACGCTAAAAAGGAGGTCACGCTCCATCTGCTGTGACAGCCAGAGACACACACACATGTTCTCGTTGTCCAGAACGTTTAGGATATGCACTCCAGGATTTTGGACTTCAAAAAAAAACAAACTACAAAAACTGAAGGGCTTTTTTTAAACTCTGAGTTTTAATCCAGGTTGGTGCACAATAATCTTTAAAAGGCCCTAAATAGCCCACTGAAATAGAGATATGCTAACCACTTACAACGCAAGGGCCATTTTTATACATTCTACAGCTATGTTATAGTATAGACAAGCACACAAACCACCTTTCACTACACACACACACACAGTCACTCTTATACCCACCCACCACACACACAATTGCTGATATCTTCACAGTAACAACCTTGTCCTTTCACTAACACACACACACCATTGCTAATATCTTCACAGTAACATTCCTTGAGTCCTTGAGTGTGTGAGTGTGTGTATGTGTGTGTGTGGGGGGGGGGGGTTCAGTTGCACTTGTCTGCTCTGTGCACAAAAGGTAATAAGATCCAGCCAACTCATCCTCTTACTGCCGGAACCAAGGCTCGTTAATTACTCCATAACGAACAGAAGCCTGCGCCGCTACGCATCACCACCCCAAGGCTCCCCGCTAGAATAATGGGCATCACACTCAGGGGGTGACCTAGGTGCCTCCGCGCACACACTAACTACCCCGCCCACATTCTTTTGTTGCAACCGCCACCGCCTTTCACTAACACACACACACACACACTTCTCATTACCACTCATCCTTGAGAGGAGCTACAGGGGGCCTGAGAAACTGATTGAAGCCCAAATATCAATCATCAACTCATCACTGGGTCAGATTAGGCGTGTGTGTGTGTGTGGCGTGTGTGTGTGTGATTACAAATTTATTCTAAAAAAAAAAAAAAGAAAGGCGTATGCGTGCGTGTGTGTGTGTAAGACTGTCAGTCCCAGCACTCCAGTCCAACCTCAAACACATACACGTGCAAAACAAACTCAATGAGGGTCTGTGAACTGTCAGTGTATGTGTGACAGCCTGAGTGCCTGTGTGTGGTGTGTGTGTGTGTGTGTGTGTGTGTGTGTGAGGCTAGAGAAGCATATAGAAAGGCATGATTACACAAGAGCCAAGACAATGAGGTCAGCATTTAAAAAGGGCAGCCATGTGAGAAGGATAAAGGTGAAGGGTCAGAGGTCAAGTTGCCCCTAACGACCCCTCCTGCATTCTGTGTGTGTGTGTGAAAAGTGCAAAGAGATGAAAACTGTACTCAAAGTACGAAGCAGGGAATGAACACACATATGCGTTTACACGCGCACACACACACACGACCCCACCACAATAAAAGCCAACATCATCAGCATGTATTATTCAGTGTGTTTCCAATTAAAACACCCAGCAATGCCTCCCAACGCCAGTGAGAAGGAATAATTTATGGAGCCAATCTCTCTGAGCCTGGGCCAAATTTAATGGCACATCACAAAAATAAATAAATAAACACACACACACACACACACACACACACACACACACACACACACACACACACACAGGTGCTTTGTAGTGCTGAGTTCATGGCTGCTACCTGGAGGTCACCATACAAAGAAGTCCATTAATAATGTGTCACAATTCATGAGTGTATGAGGGTGTGTGTGTGAGAGAGGACACACACACACACACACACACACACACAAAGAGGGAGAGATACAGGGAGGTATCGAAAGACAAACTGAGAAGACCTCATGAGAGAGAGAGAGATGAAAAAAAGAAAGAACTGAGAGAATAAAACAACAAACAAACACACACACACACACACACACACACACACACACACACCAAAAGAGGGGAGATGCAGATACACACTGTGTGAGGGGTGAGAAAAGGTAGATGCAGAGAGAATTAACAAACAAAGAGAGAGTGATGGAACTGAGGACAAATGTTTGTTTCTCTGGTATGGTTGTTTAACTGCTGGATTAACCCTCCCTCTCTCCTTTATCTAGCCCTCATCACTCTATCCATCTCCTCTCTCCTTTATCTAGCCCTCATCACTCTATCCATCCCTCTCTCCTTATCTAGCCTCATCACTCTATCATCTCTCTCTCTTTATCTAGCCCTCATCACTCTATCCATCTCCTCTCTCCTTTATCTAGCCCTCATCACTCTATCCATCTCTCTCTCCTTTATCCACATCACTCTATCCATCTCTTTCTCTCTCTCCTTGATCCACATCACTCTATCCATCCCTCTCTCCTTTATCCACCTCATCACTCTATCCATCTCTCTCTTCTTTATCTAGCCCTCATCACTCTATCCATCTCTCTCTCCTTTATCCACATCACTCTATCCATCTCTCTCTCCTTTATCTAGCCCACATCACTCTATCCATCCCTCTCTTTATCTACACCTCTATCCATCTCTCTCTCCTCTATCCACATCACTCTATCCATCTCTCTCTCCTCTCTCTTCTCTGTGCCCATTTTTTTATTCTTTTTACTTTTTTTTCTTTCTTTCTTTCTTTTTATTCGTTCTCTCTCTTTTCCTCCTGTCTGCCTGTCCTCTGATTCTTGCTGGATCGCTTCCTCATTCTCCCCCTCCCTCTTTCCACCTCTCTTCTCCCTCTTACTCTTCTTTTCTTCCTCTCTCCCCCTTACTCCCACCATCCTTCTTTTTCTCTCGTCCTTCCTCTCTCTCTCTCTCTCTCTCTCTCATGTGATTGCAGTGACTAAGAGAAAGGTGTTGTGTTGTTCTTAGGAGGTATGGAGGTAGGTCTCTCTCTCTCTCTCTCTCTCCCTGTCTTAATGGCTAAGAGAGGTGTTGTGCTGCTCTGCTGTTCTTGGGAGGTATGGAGCCAGGTCAGGCCCACTGAAGTGTGTAGGCGCAAATTAAACACACACACACACACACACACACACAGAAGAGTGCGGGCGCAAATTAAACTGCTCTGCACAGGACACAACTTCCACTTCCACCAGCAACGCTACAGCTTGTAGAGGTGTGTGTGTGCTGACCCCCTTTACCCTAACAATTATGCCACATTACCACCCTACAACACACACACACACATACCACATATCCACCTTACAACACACACACACACCAGATATCACTACACCATACATCAACATCCCCTCCCCCCTACTGACACTCAAGGAGCATGGTGTGTGACATGTCCATGGCCTGTTCCAGTGTGCATATGAACACGTGTTCCCTATAACACACACACACGCACACACACACACACACACACACACTATACAAGGAGCATGGGGTGTGACATGTCTATGGTCTGTTCCAGTGTGCATGTGAACATGTGTTCCCTATAACACACACACACGCACACACCACACAAGGAGCATGGGGTGTGACATGTCTATGGTCTGTTCCAGTGTGCATCTGAACATGTGTTCCCTATAACACATACACACAAACGCACGCACACACACACACCACACACACACACACACCATACAAGGAGCATGGGGTGTGACATGTCTATGGTCTGTTCCAGTGTGCATGTGAACATGTGTTCCCTATAACACACACACACGCACACACACCACACGCACGCACACGCACACCACACGCACACGCACACGCACACGCACACATCATACAAGGAGCATGGGGTGTGACATGTCTATGGTCTGTTCCATGTGTTCCCTCTCTGTCTTCATACTAATGCGATCTAATGCAGCCCTGCTCCCAGGAGCCGCTGTAACCATGGCAACACACAGTGCCTGAAACCGCTGCCTTGCTGTTGTATCGGCACAGCTGAGATATGGCACACTGTGGCGCGAGAGAAAGAGAGAGAGAAAGAGAGAGATGTTCTCTCTCTCCTCTACTGCATCCCCGAGTAGGATTATAGACACCTGTTAAAAATACAGTTTGTGATTCAGTTTACACCACACCTCTAAAGGATGGGATCAGAACTACACACTACACCTTTAAAGAATGGGATCAGAACTGCACACTACACCTTTAAAGAATAGGATCAGAACTGCACACTATGCCTTCAATGGAGATTTACATGAATGCTTTTAATGTTAATGTTTGTTAATGTTATGCACATATGTACATCTGTATATACTTAATACATCTGTACATCTGTATATACTTAATACATCTGTACATAACTGTCTCTATAGCACATCTGTATATACTTAATACACCTGTACATAACTATCTCTATAGCACATCTGTATATTGCCCTTACATTGATCTCTATAGCACATCTTATACCTTACTATCTCTTCACCTAACATGTATATTGCTCCTCTGTCTATTTATTATTACTACTCTTATCTGTATTTAATCTGCTCTTTACTGCTGTATATACTGCATACTTTACATACTGCATACTGTATATACTGCACTTGCTGCTCTTTGCACTTCTGATTAGATGCCAAAATGCATTTCGTTACCTGTATTTATACATGTGTAATGACAATAAAGTTGAATCTAATCTAATCTAATCTCCAGCATGCTCTTTCACATTGGAGGGAGTATATATCAGTCACGTGTACAAATTGTCCATTTGAGGGGAAATTTTCTGGAAAAGTTTTTGTTTTTCTGTCCAGCGTGTGGCTGAAGTTCAGCTAAAGACAGTGTGGAATATTTAGGAGTTGAAGTTGAATATGTTCAGTCTGTCAAGGTAGAGAGAGTCTGTCCCTGGTCGTATTCATCTGTGGAATCTGCAGCCTTGTGAGTGCAGATTTGTAACCACTGCCTCTGCCTAACACACACACACACACACACACACACACACACACACACACACACACACACACACACACACACACACACACACACACACACACACACACACACAGAAAAGCCCACACAGATAAACCATCAAAAAAAAAAAGTGGTCCACGTAACAGACACCACCAACCACAGTCAAACTGTTGGACAGTCAAACACACACACACACACACACACACACACACACACACACACACACACACACACACACACACACACACACACAGAGGTTTCTTGCGTACTAGCAGCTGGCTGCTGAGAGTTACTTAACCAGCACGGCTCGCTAGCTCAGGCCATCTCCTGCACAGGCTGCCTCACACACACACACACACACACACACACACACACACACACACACACACACACACACACACACACACACACACACACACACAGAGGCCATCTCCTGCACAGGCTGCCTCTATGCTTCATAAAGCTCAGCTGGGCCACTGCAGCCTGATGAGGTAGGCTGTGTGTGTGTGTGTGTGTGTGTGTGTGGGCAGAGAATGAACATTAACATGGAAGTCCGCTGCCCAATGAGCCATGACACAGCCTGGGAAACCACTACAGCTGTTTGACAAGACCCCTGATGATCAGGCTCTCATAGGGGAGACTGGGACACTGGAACAGACACACACACACACACACACACACACACACACACACACACGTCTTCACAGATGCACTAATATACACACGCAGACACACACACAGGAATGCATGTCTGGGGTACAGACACAGACACATACAGATACAGACACACACACACACACACACACACACACACACACACACACACACACACACACACACGTCTTCACAGATGCACTAATATACACACGCAGACACACACACAGGAATGCATGTCTGGGGTACAGACACAGACACAGACACACACACATCTTCACAGATGCACTAATAGACACACGCAGACACACACACAGGAATGCATGTCTGGGTACAGACACAGACACACACTGACACACACACACACAATCTGTTCACAAAGAGCCTTATGTGCGCAATGGTGAAACACTGTTTTGAAACAAGGGCCTCACTATAGCCGCTTGAGTAATCACTTCTCCTTTCACATCATGCCTCTGTGTGTGTGTGTGTGTGTGTGTGTGTGTGTGTGTGTGAGAGACTCGGAACATTCCTTGCGAAACAGGAGTTCCCTCCCTGTGCTCTCGTTTGGCACCGGTGTGGCAGGACAAACTTGTGATGCTGCAGCCACATGATGCCCCAAGCTCACGCCACCCATTTGGGGACAATAGTACACTTCAGAAAACACACACACACACACTCACACAATATTTGACACACACACATACTCCACATGACACACTTCACAAGACACACACACATTTAGGCACAATCACACAATATTCAACACACACACGTACTGTATGAGACACACATACTTCACATATGAGTATGACACACTTCACAAGACACACACACATTTAGGCACAATCACACAATTTCCCACACACACACACACACACACACACACGAGACACACTTTTTTTAAACTTTTTTTGACCTCATCTGCCTCTACAGCACAGGCCTAGTGCTACAGACCTGAATATGTGGAAAAGTCCTGGAAAGACAAATATGCTTCCCACACATTCTTACTGAATAATGTAAGGACCATATACTAGACCCAGTATTGTGATGTTATTGTGCCCTTGAGAAAGGCACTTCACTGTAAGGTGCTCTAGGGGAGACTGGCCCTGATGGAGCTGATAGCTGACAAATGGAAGTGGCTTTGGATAAAAGCACCAGCTGTGAACGCTGTCCTGTGTGTGTGTGTGTGTTAGTCTCTGTGAACGCCGTCCTGTGTGTGTGTGTTAGTCTCTGTGAACGCTGTCCTGTGTGTGTGTGTGTGTTAGTCTCTGTGAACGCTGTCCTGTGTGTGTGTGTTAGTCTCTGTGAACGCTGCCCTGTGTGTGTGTTAGTCCCTGTGAACGCTGTCCTCTGTGTGTGTTAGTCACTGCTGACCTGGTAGAAATAAGGGTTGGGTTCCGACTCTCCCACACCGTTGAAGTCCTCCACGTTGACCAGCTGGAAGTCGTACGAGAGGCCAGGGTTGGGCATCTGGAACTCAGGCTGCTGCTGGACGTGAGGCAGGTTGCCCAGATGCTTATAGCGCCAGTTATACAGGTTACACAGACTGAGGAGGAAGAGGAGGAGAGTGAGACAGGTTACACAGCCTGAGGAGGATAAGGAGGAGAGTGAGACAGGTTACATAGCCTGAGGAGGAAGAAGAGAGTGAGACAGAATACACAGCCTGAGGAGGATAAGGAGGAGAGTGAGACAGGTTACATAGCCTGAGGAGGATAAGGAGGAGAGTGAGACAGAATACACAGCCTGAGGAGGAAGAGGAGGAGAGTGAGACAGGTTACACAGCCTGAGGAGGATAAGGAGGAGAGTGAGACAGGTTACATAGCCTGAGGAGGATAAGGAGGAGAGTGAGACAGAATACACAGCCTGAGGAGGAAGAGGAGGAGAGTGAGACAGGTTACACAGACTGAGGAGGAAGAGGAGGAGAGTTCCAGAGGTTACACAGACTGAGGAAGAGGAGAGTTAGGCAGGTTACTAAGATTGGGGAGGAAGAGGAGGAGAGTTAAGTTCTCTTGCATTGGTTCTCAAACTGGGGTCCGGGACTCTCAGGGGTCTGCAGCGCATTGCCAGGGGGTCTGTGAAAAACTTTGCTACAAAACAGCATCTAGCATTTAACTGAACTAATGTACACTTGTATGGTCAAACTTGTGTTGTGATTATGAGGGTCCTTGGAAATGTTTCTGCTCCATGAGGGGTCCTGGTCCAATAAACTTTGAGAACCCCTGACCTGCATACCATCAGCTCTACTGGGACGTGGACATGGAGCCTAAAGCGGAGATGCCCAGACCTCCATGCTACAGCAGGCCTACGAGTACGTGAGGGAGACTAGCAGACATGGCTTCCACTGCTAGAATGTAGTGACATTTCACCTTGTGAAACTGTTACACCAGTGCTTCTCAATTATTTGCTGTTACGCCCCCCTAGAAAA
>PYXC01000908.1:237500-250000 GCA_015244755.2 Tenualosa ilisha
ACTACACAACACTAGTGGACACATGGCAATGCCACTACACTACACTACACAACACTAGTGGACACATGGCAATGCCACTACACTACACTACACTACACTAGTGGACACATGGCAATGCCACTACACTACACACACACAACACTAGTGGACACATGGCAATGCCACTACACTACACTACACAACACTAGTGGACACATGGCAATGCCACAACACTACACAACACTAGTGGACACATGGCAATGCCACTACACCAACACTACACAACACTAGTGGACACATGGCAATGCCACTACACTACACTACACAACACTAGTGGACACACGGCAATGCCACTACACAACACTAGTGGACACACGGCAATGCCACTACACTACACTACACCTACACTACACAACACTAGTGGACACATGGCAATGCCACTACACTACACTACACAACACTAGTGGACACATGGCAATGCCACTACACTACACTACACAACACTAGTGGACACATGGCAATGCCACTACACTACACACACTACACAACACTAGTGGACACATGGCAATGCCACTACACTACACTACACAACACTAGTGGACACATGGCAATGCCACTACACTACACTACACAACACTAGTGGACACATGGCAATGCCACTACACTACACTACACAACACTAGTGGACACATGGCAATGCCCACTACACACACTAGTGACACATGCAATCACTACACTACACTACACAACACTAGTGGACACATGGCAATGCCACAACACTACACAACACTAGTGGACACATGGCAATGCCACTACACTACACACACTACACAACACTAGTGGACACATGGCAATGCCACTACACTACCACTACACAACACTAGTGGACACATGGCAATGCCACTACACTACACTACACAACACTAGTGGACACATGGCAATGCCACAACACTACACAACACTAGTGGACACATGGCAATGCCACTACACTACACAACACAACACTAGTGGACACATGGCAATGCCACTACACTACACTACACTACACTACACTACACTAGTGGACACATGGCAATGCCACTACACTACACTACACAACACTAGTGGACACATGGCAATGCCACTACACTACACTAGTGGACACATGGCAATGCCACTACACTACACTACACAACACTAGTGGACACATGGCAATGCCACTACACTACACTACACAACACTAGTGGACACACGGCAATGCCACTACACTACACTACACAACACTAGTGGACACATGGCAATGCCACTACACTACACTACACAACACTAGTGGACACATGGCAATGCCACTACACTAACTACACTACACAACACTAGTGGACACATGGCAATGCCACTACACTACACTACACAACACTAGTGGACACATGGCAATGCCACTACACTACACTACACAACACTAGTGGACACATGGCAATGCCACTACACTACACTACACAACACTAGTGGACACATGGCAATGCCACTACACTACACTACACAACACTAGTGGACACATGGCAATGCCACTACACTACACTACACAACACTAGTGGACACATGGCAATGCCACTACACTACACTACACAACACTAGTGGACACATGGCAATGCCACTACACTACACTACACAACACTAGTGGACACATGGCAATGCCACACACTACACTACACACACTAGTGGACACATGGCAATGCCACAACACTACACAACACTAGTGGACACATGGCAATGCCACTACACTACACTACACTACACAACACTAGTGGACACATGGCAATGCCACTACACTACACTACACTACACAACACTAGTGGACACATGGCAATGCCACTACACTACACTACACAACACTAGTGGACACATGGCAATGCCACTACACTACACTACACAACACTAGTTGCTACTTTAGTTCAGGAGCTTCTGGTATTTCCAGCAATTCTAGTATTGTGACAAACCTACTGCTAGCGCAGACATGTACTCTATAAACCACCTGAGTCTATATTGTATGTCTCGTGTGTGTGATGGATGTGTGTGTGTGTGTGTGTGTGTGTGTGTGTGTGTGTGTGTGGTGTGCAATCATCCATGTCTAACACAGCTGAAGGGTCTGTGCCTGGTTCTGTTTGACTAGTGTTCTGGATCTGACCTGACTAGAGGCTGATGGGTATGACAAACAACATGAAGCTTTGGCTCTCAGACAGGCTCTACAAGTGATGCAGGATGTATGTGTGTGTGTGTGTGTGTGTGTGTGTGTGTGTGTCTGATGTTTGTGATGGAACAAAACTCCTTCAGATCTCAGAGATGCATCCATTGGCTTGATCTGGCACACATCTGGCCATCAGCTGGTGTGTGTGTGTGGTGTGGTGTGTGTGTGTGTCCATCAGCTGCAGTCTAAGGGTTGATCAGCTGCTCAGACACCCCCCAGCTGCAGCTGGTGCAGACAGAGTGTGTGTGTATCTAAATGTCTATGTGAGTGTCAGTGTGTCTGTATCTATCTGAATGCGTGTGTATATCCGTCTATGTCTGTGTGTGTGCGTGTGTGTGTGTGTTTGTGTATCTAAATGTCTATGTGAGTGTCAGTGTGTCTGTATCTATCTGAATGAGTGTGTATATCTGTCTATGTCTGTGTGTGTGTGTGTGTGTGTCTGTGTGTGTGTGTGTGTGTGTGTGTGTGTGTGTGTGTGTGCGCGCAGACTGTCAGAAGACCTTATAATGACACACCCGCCAGGCGGCCGGGACCAAAAGGGTGCAGAGCCACACTGTGTGTTTTGGCTAATTATGTGACAGGACAGCTGGTCAGGACACACAGGCCATCTCAGAGTGTGTGTGAGACAATGTGCGTGTTGCAGGATTAGGTGTCTGGGTCTGAAAGTGTGTGTGTGTGAGAATGTGTGTGTTGTGGGTTTTTTGGAGGGCTGAACCAATCACACATTCATGTTACATGTTCACATATACATCTGAGTATCAGTCCACACAAATGTGTATGCAGTCATGATTTGAATGTTTGTGTGTGGGTAGGGGTGTGTGTGTGTGTGTGTGTGTGAGTGTCTGTTCGCCTCACCTGCTGAAATCCTTCTCCGTCTCGAGCTCTTCCTCTCCGTGCCCCAGACGCAGAAGGTGGCGCTCATCGATGTCTAGAGCCATGATCTTCTCAAACAGCTGGTTCAGAGCCTGTACACACACACACACACACACACACACCAAGTGTAGAATGACACACAGAACAAAGCAGAACAAAGAGGATTACACTCCCCTACACAAACACACACACACACAACCCTACACACACACACACACACACACACACAACCCTACACACACACAGAGCGTGCCTTACAGTTCATCAGTTATGGAAATCAGAGTTAAAAAGCGAGTGGCTCTGAAGCTCATTTGAGTAAAAACACTGCTCTCAGCGCACACACACACACACATACACACACACACAGCAGACTCACAATTGGCACAGTTCTGCTTCACATAAAAGCAAGGCACTGGTCTGTGTGTGTGAGTAAGTGTATGTATTTATTTGGGGGTGTGTGTGTGTGTGTGAAGTTTATTTGGCTTCTCAGCAGCAGTTGTGGCCCAGATTGTCATTCTCTGCTTCAGGCAATGTGGCCGAGGCACTTGTCCCAGCAACACAGCTCCCTCACTCACACACACACACACACACACACACACACACACACACACACACACACACACACACACACACACAAAGACTGAAACTTAGCTCACAGAAGGCAGACAGAACCATGGAGCAAAGCTGACAGAAAGGGCAGCCAGACAGCCACAGCAATGACTTCTGGACTGCAGACCACAACAGGTGTGTGTGTGTGTGTGTGTGTGTGTGTGTGTGTGTTTAAGAAAGTCTGTGACATACCAGACACAAAAGAATCATCCGCTCTGCACCAGATGCGGTCAGAGTTGAATATTAAACTCAAGTTGAATAACACAGTAATTAAACTGACATGCGAGGTAGTCATGGATTATTACTATGGAGCGTCTGTATACAATTCTGTATGTATGTGTGAGCCTGTGATAACACTCTGTGTGTGTGTGTGTGTGTGGTGTGTGTGTGTGTGTGTGTGTGTGTGTGTGCGTGGTGCGTGCGTGCGTGCGTGCGCACACATGATAACACTCTGTGTGTGTGTGTGTGTGTGTGTGTGTGTGTGGTGTGTGTGTGTGTGTGTGTGTGTGTGTTTACCTGATTGGAGTGGGTCACAATGAGGGTTCTCTGCTCAGGAAAGTTGTGGTAGATGTTGGAGATGATCTGTACAGCGACGTCAGTCTTACCCGTGCCTGGAGGGCCAACCACCTGGACACACACACACACGCGCACACACACACACACACATGCAGGGATGGAGAGAGAGGGGAGAGCAGCAGGGTCATGAAAGAAACAGTACAGTACAGTACACAAACACAAACACACACACAAACATGTGTATTTCGCATATAGCAACATTTGCAGTAAATGAATAATTTGGCAATGTTGCATAAGACCAATAAAACATATTTAAATGAATGAAATGGCATTTACTGGAGAGAGAGAGAGAGAGAGAGAGAACAGAGGAGGTGATAAACGAGGAGAGGAAGATGGAACAGGAGAAGGTAGTAGAAAGAACAGAAAGTACTTAGCTGAGGGAATGAGAGAGGAGAGGGGTGGAAAAGAGTGAGGAAAGTAGAGGTATATATGAGGGAACGGAGAGCTGAAGAAGAGAGAGGAGAGGGAGGAGAGAAGGAAAGGAGAGGAAGATGACAAGAAAGGAGGAGAGAAGAGAAGAGTGGAGAGGAGGAATACAGAAAGAAAAAGTGAAGAAATGGGAGTCGAGAGAGAGAGAGAGGAAAGAGAGAAAGAGAGGAAAGAGAGAGAGAGAGAGAGAGAGGAAAGAGAGAGAGAGAGAGAGAGAGAGAGAGGAAAAAGAGAGAGAGAAGAGGGAGAGAGAGAGAGGAAAGAGAGAAAGAGAGAGGAAAGACAGAGAGAGAGAGAGAGAGAGAGAGAGAGAAGAGAGAGAGAGGAAAGAGAGAGAGAGAGAGAGAGAGAGGAAAGAGAGAGAGAGAGAGGAAAGAGAGAGAGAGAGAGAGAGAGGAAAGAGAGAGAGAGAGAGGAAGAGAGGAAAGAGAGAGAGAAGAGAGGAAAGAGAGAGAGAGAGAGAGAGAGAGAGAGAGAGGAAAGAGAGAGAGAGGAAAGAGAGAGAGAGAGGAGGAAGAGACGAGATAGAATAGAGAGGAGAAAGAGGAGGGGGGTGTTTTTGTAAGATATGCTAGTAGAGAGAAAAGAACACAGACTGCAGCAGTGCAAGTAGAACACAGCACACCTGACAGCCCATCACACACACACACACACACACACACACACACACACACACCACACTCACACTCACACTCACACTCACACTCACACTCACACTCACACTCACTACTTCACCTCTCATCTTCTCTCTCCATCACATCCTCAATCCGGCTCTTTACCTCTTCCCTCTCTCCCTCCTCATCTCTTTCTCTCTCTCCATCACACCCTCACTTGCTCCTTACCTCTGCCCCTCTCCCTCTCTCCCATTTCTCTCTCTCTCTCTCTCTCTCTCTCGCTTTCTCTCTCCCCACCTCTCCTCCCTCCTCATCTCTCTCTCTCTCTCTTTCTCCCCATCCCCCTCTCTCTCCCTCTGGTAGCGTTGTTTGGCTGTCCACCACATTCGTCTTTCCTCCACCACAGAGAGTGGAGTGAAGGGGTGGGTACAGGAGGGAGTGTGGGCACAGAGATGTGGGCATGTCTGCTCAGACAGGGCGCTGTGCTGGGGCAGTGCCAGCCTTTGGGTACTGAAAGACAGACATGGGGCAAACACACACACACACACACACACTCTTTGGGTAGTGACAGACAGACACAAGGCACACACACACACACACACACACTTGGCCACTGGGGCAGTGGCAGCTCTATGGGTAGTGAAAGATGTGTGCTGGCAGGAGGCAGAAGAGGAGAGAGGTTTGTGTCGTTGTCAACGGCAGCCAGTGTAGCCTGGCAACCGCGGGCCATGTGAGATACCTGCATATGTGTGGGTTATCAGATATAAAAGCATGCAATGTCTCTCTCTCTCTCTCTCACACACACACACACACACACACACACACACACACACACACACACACACACACACACACACACACACACACACACACACACCCTTCACAACAGTGACACACGTGATGGAGACACACACAATTTCCATCAGCTTATGGGCTACTGACAGAATGGTGCTGAGTCATGCGTGCATACACATACATACACACACACGCACACACACACACACACACACACACCACACACACACCACAAAGACACACAGACAGAAAACCACACGCAACTTATGAGGCAGAAGCACACGTGGTGGAAACACACACGCAACCTCTACTGTGATAGTCGTGGGAGGCTTCAGGACACAAACACACACACACACACACCACACACACCACACACACACACACACACACAACCAGTCTTGCTGTGTGTGAACACAAAACAGCAACCCAGTGACTTCCTGCATGGCCAATAATGAATGATTCATACTGCATGTTTAAGGCACCACTCAATTTAAAAGACACAAAACACACACACACGTCAGAGCAGGAAACTGCACTACACACTGACTAACATGAAGGACACTTGAGAGAATGAGGCCTTAGCAAAAATATTTCTCAATGTCTCTCTCACTCACACACACACACACCACAGATACCCCGAAATACACAAAACTGGCTGAATGACACAAACCCCAGCACAGATTTGTATCACACACTCTCTGTCTCTCTCTCGTACACACACACACACACACACACACACACACACACACACCCCAAAACCATGAGCACATACATACATCCCTACACATCCCCACAGAAAGGAGGGGGGCTTGTTTGTGCCATGCCTGTTGAAGACCCAAGTCTGTGTGTGTGTCTGTGTGTGTGTTTGACAAAGTGAAAGAGAGACGAGATAGAAAGCTGGTGTAACACACCCATGCCAGTGTTTGTTCTCTTGTGTGTGTGTGTGCACGTGTGTGTGTGTGCAGAGGAAGAGAGAGAGAGAATTTGAGAGATGGTGTGACACACCGATACGGTTTGTTTTATTGTGTGTGTGTGTGTGTGTGTGTCTAGTAGTGTGACACATCCATGCGGATTTGCTTTAGTGTGTGTGTGTGTGTGTGTAGCAGTGTGACACATGCCAATGTGTTTTATGACTCTGTTGACAGCCAGGCAGTGTTACTTGCTCCCGACTGGCATCATGTCACTAGATCACACCCAGACAGCCCTGCCAAGTTAACATCAACACCAGACACAGCAACTGCAGCCAAGCACCAATCATCATCCAGCATTCTCCGCCACCTCACAATCAGCATCCAGCACTCCCAGCCAGCGACCAATCAGCAGCCTGTCTGCTGTGCTTTTTATTTACCACAGCTGACTCCTCCCCCTGCTTTAGCACTCACACCCTGGGGATGTATCAGAGCCCTCCCACCCTCCATGCTGTTTCTGGGTGCCACACAGCACCCACCCTCCATAATGCCACGCCACGCCACTCCCATGCCAACCATGCTGCCTCTTGATGCCACATGGACCACTAATCAGGAGGGGGGATTTCCCCAAACAACTTTGTTGAGTGGCAACAACCACTGGAATGTGAGCAGAAGAAACCCAACAACAACAACAACAACAACAACAAGTGTCTACCCCAAACACACTCCTTATTTAGCCTTTATTTAATCTGTCATCCTTTAATCAGCCAATCAGCTTCAGCGTCCTCATTAAATGTGTCTGGTGAAGGGCAGATAAACGCATGTGCTCTATTATGTAATGAGCAGCCCTGGGTACAGGGAAGGAACCCAGCACACAAATGAAGGAACATCTTTCCCTGGGTCACAGCGCTAGCAATCTCATCTCAATCTCAGACTGCTAGCGAACACCAGTTAGCATGTCCATGCTTTACCAGAGTCCATGTTCTAGCAGTTAGCGTGTCCTCACATTGTCCATCCTCTTGCAGCTAGCATGTCCTAGCAGTGTCTATAAGGCTCTGAGTTATTGGAAGGTTTTGAGTGCTGTTTATATAGCTAAGTCAGTAATTTCACTCTAAAACCCTAAGTGTTGTTTTAAGAGTTGTCCAAAAATAGGGGGAGTGGAGCTGAAAATGAATTGGAGACACACTTTTCTTAAAAAAAAAAGAAGCTAACAAGCCCATTAGCCACACAGAAAACTAGAACATTCACTCCAGAACATGGACAGTGGACAGAGATCTATTTTCATGGTCACAACTGATCTGCACCACGTCAGGGCAAAATAAGCCATACTGATAATGAAAACAAACCACTTTTGTGAGTGTGTGAGTGTGTAAGTGACCGGGGCAGTGTCCAGTGCTGGACTAACCTGACTTGTACAACAACAGCCTCACAGACACATGAAGCAGTTTGCGTAAACTGCCCATATATGTGTCTATACTTTGAGTTTATTTTTAAGCCACTCACAGTCTCTCTCTCCCTCTCTCTCTCTCTCCCTGCATCACTAACAAACGTCAACAATTACACTTTTAGTGAATTCACCTCTGACCCACAGACTAATGAGAGTGAAATGAAGTGAAGTACAAGATCACGATTCTTCATCAGACACACACACACCCCTGCACCTACACACACACACACACACACACACACACACACACACACACACACACACACAGACACAGACACACACACACACTGAAACACGCAGGCAGACACAGACACACACACACAGACTGAAACACGCAGGCAGACACAGACACACACACAAACACACACACACTGAAATACGCAGGCAGACACAGACACACACACACACACTGAAACATGCAGGCAGACACAGACACACACACACAAACTGAAACACGCAGGCAGACACACACACACTGAAACACACAGGCAGACACAGACACACACACACACACTGAAACATGCAGGCAGACACACACACACTGAAACATGCACACAGACACACACACCTGCCCCTACACACACAGACATACTAAAACACCTGCCCTACATGCACACACTGAAGCACACACACAGTGCATCAGTGGACCCGATCTAGAGGGGGAGTGTATGTGCGTGTGTGTGTGTGTGTGTGTGTGTGTGTGTGTTAAAGATCATACAGCATGTTTGAAATGGACAGTGGTCGATGCAGACGTCCTCTGGAGAGAGAAAAATAGATGAAGAGAGAGAGAGGGATGACGAGAGAGATGAAGAAAGATGGAAAAAGGGAAGAAAAGGGAAAGAGATGGAGGTAGACAGAGGGAATATGAGAAACAGAGAGAACGAATGAGAGAGAGAGAGAGAAAGAAAGAGGGAGAGAGGCAGAGAGGAGGGGCTAACATGCAAGTCAAAAATGCCAGTGAGATATGGACTACTTCCAGTGTATGCCAACATTTGAGGCTAATTACAGCGTTTTCATGACTGGTCTTCAAAATGTGACGTTTTTCAGGATGCATGTGTGTATGTGCATGCGTGTGTGTGTGTGTGTGTGTGTGTGTGTCTTACCATCGTGAGCCCTGGCTGCATGCCTGCTCGGATGGCCTCAATCTGCGTGGGTGTAAAGGGGATGGTGTTCCTATAAACACACAGCAAAGCAGCCATTAATATTCACAAGGCCTGATGAACACACACCGTTTAACACGTCCAGACGGCTCCTGAAGTCCCACAGGCCCACCGCGAACCCCAAACCACCCAAAACCCCCATCAACGCAAAGCAGGACCTGTCTGTTTTAATTCCCCCATCAGGAGAGAGGCCCTTTGGGCGTATTAATGAACTTCCACTTCAAAGGCCATCAGACGAGTTCAGTTCAAAGGTTTGGGAGATGGAGAGGTTGAATTCCAATGGCTGACTGGAGCTGATTGTCAGACAGCTGGGGCTGTTTGGAGCGTTTAATGTGGGAAACAGAGGAGATCAAACTCCGGTTTGGACCGAGGAGACAGGAGAAAAAGACAAACACAAAGTTTTGTAGTCTGGGGCCACAAACACTCCTGAAGGCTTGAGGGGTGTAAACACTAAGTAGAATGTGTGTGCGTGAGTGTGTGTGTGTGTGTTTTGAAACAACAGCTTCTGCTCCTGTGGGTCCAGTTTAGCAGTGCCCTCTAGAGCGCCTCTATCCCCCTCCGCAAACCAAAATATCCCCTCACCTGAGGGCTGCCTACTTATCTAAGAATGCTAAGCCATGTGTGTGATTTTGTGTGTGTGTGTGTGTGTGTTTGGTAGGCAACAAAAGGCAGGTGGTTGACTTTGTGCCTGTAGCAATAACAGAGTGTGATGGTAACTGACGAGGGGCACTTTGTGTTTGTGTGTGTCTGTCTGTAAGTGCATATTTACCAGTGCGCTTGTTTGTGTGTACATGTGCATATTTACCAGTGAGTGTATGTGTGTGTGTGTGTGTGTGTGCATGTGTGTGTGCATTTGGAAAATAGCCTGAGTGCTTGAGCACTGAACCTGAGAGAAAAGTTGTGTTTGTAAACACGTGAGCTCGACCTCTGACCCTACTCAGCTTGACCTGCAGTGACTTCATCAACCCCATCCTCTACCCCAAACCTACTGTTTGGAGTGACCTCATTAACTCCACCCTAGACCCCACCCCTGCTAGTTGGAGTGACCTCATCAACCCCACCCTAGGGGGCCAGATAACGCTTACCGCTTGGGCTGGTTGTAGGGGTACGGGCCACGGTTAGGAATGACATGCGGCTCCACCACCAGCGTGAGATCTTCCTCCTTCTCCTTCTCCTCTTCCTCACCTCCATCCTGATCCGCCTTCCTCTTCCTCCCCTTCCCCTCCTGGCTCCTCTTGCTCTGAGGGAATGTGATTCTACACACGAAAACAGACAGCAGAGCAGAGTTCAGACACAACCTCTTTTGTTTATGAGGCCCCATCTTTGACCCCCTCTCTCATTCTGACATTTGACCTCCGGACCTGAAGGGAGGGACCTGGAGAGCAGGGTCATCCACCGTGACCTTGACCTGGTGTCCAGGGAAACAGTCTTTCAGGTGGTCCAGAGAAAGGAAAGTGTCGTTGAAGTCCAGCGCCGCGATCTGATTGGGCATCTTGGAGTAGTGGGCGCTGCCTGGGTCACCGTAACCAAGGATGATGTCATGGAGCCAGTCGGGGACAACACACTCTGTGTTCATCAGGTTCCGGATGGTCTCAAGCACAGCCTGTTCCACACACACACACACACACACACACACACACACACACGGAATGTGATGAGATTCTGAGATAGAAGACAATGAGGAAGAACTCCAGACAAACAATTGTACAATTCCACTAAGTTACAAAGTGTACAGACATTAAATTACTTTCAAATCCCCTCATCAAAAGGCCCTGATGAAGGAGAAAAAACCCCTCTGATGTCTCTCCTCTGATGGTGTGGGGCTAAGAGTCTTTGAATATTTTAAAAAGAGAGAAGTATGTGAACAAAACACGCTTGGCTCTTTTGAAAGTTTTATGAAATAAGTTCTCTGATAAACAGCTAATGAAGTCCTGAGGTTTCTCACCAATGCAGCAGAATGACGAGGCAGAGAAACATGGCAGCAAACGAATTCAAATAAGATTCTCCTAAAGAATGAGATTAGTAAGGTATAGCAACTCTCCTTAAGAACTGGACCGCCCTGTAGCAAGTCACAGTCTTACTCATGTGCCTAGTTTCACCTGACTGTCTTAGACACAGAATCTTCTAGAAGACCATACTTATTTCCTTGTGAGATGAACGAAAAGAGAGGAAGAGAAGACAAGAGGAAGAGACAGGAAGTGATGACAGGAAGAGTTCTTCCACCTCATGGCTCCCAGAAAAGAGCAACTCTGAGATCATTTTGTTTAATTTGGGGCCAAAGCAATGAGATAAACTCAGAGAAGACAGAGCAGCCAGATGACAAGTCTGCCCAGATAAATCACATCACCTCACATCACAGAGAGGACAGGACAATCCTACTCCAGCACCTGAGTGGTGTGTCAACTCCAGGTAATAAATAAATGCATCCATACACACACACACACACATATATACTTACAGTACATACATACACACACACATATACATACACACACACTCATACACAGGGGTGGTGGTAGCGTAGTGGTTAAGGAACCTGCCTAGTGTGTAATTAGCCTGGAAAGTTTTGGGTTCGAATCCCGGCTGCCACCGTTGTGCCCTTGAGCAAGGCACTTAACCCTAAGTTGCTCTAGGGGAGACTGGCCCGAACAATTGATAGTTGATGAGTTGTAAGTCGCTTTGGATAAAAGCGTCTGCTAAATGCATAAATGTAAATGTAAATGTACACATATATGTATATATATATAAATACTGTACATACACAGACACACACACATATATACATACTGTACATAGACACACACAGATATACATACTGTACATACACACACACATACACACACACTGATATCCATACTGTACATACACACACACACACACAAAAAG
>PYXC01000908.1:252500-255000 GCA_015244755.2 Tenualosa ilisha
TGTATGTTGTGTGTGTGTGTGTGTTTTGTGTGTGTGTTTTTTTTTTTTTTTTTTTTTTTTTTTTTTTTTTGTGTGTGTGTGTGGTGTGTGTGTGTGTGTGTGTGTGTGTGTGTGCATGATCTCCAGGGTGCGGTCAGCCTAAGGATGGCATGCTCTTTGAGATGATCACTACAGTAGAGGCCCTGCAGTGAGATTTATACTTTAAACAAGTTCTTCTCTTTCAGGCTCCAGCTTTACACACCACTACTCCACATAACACACACACACACACACACACCACACACACACACACACACACACACACACACACACACACACACAATAGTGCCAATGAAGGTCAGATACTCCAAAGAGCTTTGTTTGCTCATTCAAAGTCACACACTGGGCATTTCCCTCTGTCTCACACACATCTCTCTCATCACCGACTCATACACAAACACACACACACACAGTTGTTCTCTCCTTCTTTTTTTTCTCAAAGATACACACACTTTTCTCCTCTCCTCCCCATTCAAAATCTAACACTCAGACAGACAGACACGCGCACGCCACGCACGCACGCACACGCACACGCACACACGCACACACACACACGCACACCACACACCTCCCCCTCTCTCACACACGCAGTGCAGAGCTCCAGGCCAGACAAGGTCTCCTTCTGAGAGGCGATGCAAGCTAGCGGGGCTATTTATAAAAAACATGATGAAATAGGTACCCTACTGTGTGTCCGTGTGTGTGTGTGTGTGTGTGTGTGTGTGTGTGCATCTATCTGCGTGTAGGGTCTTCAAGAGGTTAGCTGTTATTCTCTCTCTCTTGCTCTGTCTATCAAACACACAGTAACACACACACACACACAATAAATAAATAACACACACACACAGAAACCATCAAACCACATACATGCAGACTGTAGACACACACACAAGCACACATATCAGCAAGATGCAACGCAGCCCAAACACACACACAAATGAGGCACAATCCCATAAAATCATTAACACACACACACACACACACACTCTGAAGCAGTCTGGTGGTCTCCTAATTGGAAGTGGTCTGACTGCACTAGTGAGACAGAATGAGGGTGATTACTCTGACACCCCATTACACCAGTGGAGGAAATGCAATGTTAGCACATTCAACTACCCAACACACACACACACACACACACACAGAGATAGTGTATATAAACAGATACGTGCACACACACACTCACACACACACACACACAATAAACCCTGGGAGAGAAAAGCATCAGCCTTCTGGTCTGAGTGAAAATAATGCAAAAAGACCAACAAACATCCAAGCTGATGGGATGTGGCTTCATCTCCCGTCTGATCTGCAGGTAAACAACCAGAGGCTGGAGCTGAACGTTAAAACGACGGATTCTGTGCGTGTGGGCGGAGCCTGCTCACCTTCCTCGATGACGCGCCCCTTGTCATCCAGCATGCCCTGCACCTCGCAGCCGCGCACATACGTCAGGCCCACCTGGTCCACGAAGGGCTGGCGGCGGTCGAAGCGGGTGCCGTACGGCAGCATGGGCCGCACCGTGATCAGGAAACACACATCGTGCTTACGCAGGCCTGTGGAGGACAGGGTAGAGGGAGAGACGGAGAGACAGAAGCAGAGAGAGAAACATGAAGCTTCAAATACATCAGTGATTCAACAGCACAAGGTTGAATAGTTTCACTCACTCACACACACACTCATAGTAAAGTGTGTTCAATCAGGCTGGGCAACTTCATTGGAGGCTGCATCTGCTTGCTGAGAGACCTGCTTCAGCTTTTACAACCCAACGAGCCCTGGGGTCAACAGATGCCTATTCCCTATTCACTGCTCAATAAAGACCATCCACCCCAGGCAGATGAGGGCCATCCATCTGCAATCAGCTTCCACACACACACACACACACACACACACACACACACACACACACACACCACACACACACACACACACACACCCCTCATCTCAGGAGAGGTCAAGGATGAGGTGGGGGCCAATCTTGATCAGATTCTTTATTATTAAACACATCTCCGAGGTTTCCAAGACCGCCTGGAGCTCATTTCCTGCTTTTACACAGGAAGAGGTGCATGATGGGAAAGACTCACCCTCCCATTCGCGCTTGATCTCGTCGCGCACGTTGAGGTTGATGGTGATGTCGGCACGGACGCGGGCCGGCCAGTTCTCCCCGATGTTGGGCTTGGCCACTTCCACTATAGAGAAGGACATGATGGTCTGGGCCATACGAGCCCAGCCACCAAACACCACACCGCCATACTCAGACTGCCTGCAGACACACACACACAGACACACACACACACAAGGGTTACACATAATCTGTTGAAAGACATGACAGTCTGGGTCATA
This sequence comes from Tenualosa ilisha, assembly GCA_015244755.2. NCBI lineage: Eukaryota > Metazoa > Chordata > Actinopteri > Clupeiformes > Clupeidae > Tenualosa > Tenualosa ilisha. The sequence continues at coordinate 254,874 of PYXC01000908.1, forward strand.
CGCGCCCAGCCACCAAACACCACACCGCCATACTCAGACTGCCTGCAAACACACACACACACACACACACACACACACACACACACACAAGGGTTACACATAATCTGTTGAAAGACATGACAGTCTG
>PYXC01000908.1:260000-263825 GCA_015244755.2 Tenualosa ilisha
GTCCTCCCTTTCAGGCAGCTCCGGCAGCAGACACAGGTACGACGCCACCCGGTGGAGAGTGTTGGGACTGCAGGGAGGAGGGGAGAGAGAGAGAGAGAGAGAGAGAGAGAGAGAGTAAGAAAACAGAGCACTAAGCTCACCTTGCGGTAATGTGTGTTTCACGTCTCAATCAGCTGGTTGTTTGTCTAATGGCCGACACATCGACACAGATGGCTGCTCGTCTGTTTCACGCGTGCAGTCCTGCACACACACTTCACACACACACTTTTTTCTACCTCTTCTGTTTGTCGATCGACAGCAGTAATGCCTGGTCAGCATGTGTGAAAACACACACACACACACACACACACACACACACACACACACACACTCCCCCTCATCAGGAGTGAAAACAAACTGTGGAACACGGTCTCTAGCGCCTCAGTCTGATGTCTTCAGGTACTGGTATGTGTGTGTGTGTGTGTGTTGACCAGATACAGGCCACCATACTGCAGCTTGCTTTGGAGCTTGAGAGAGTGTGTTTATCGAAAGGCGTGGCCTTTTGGCATGTGCGTGTGCATACTGTGTGTGTGTGTGTGTGTGTGTGTGTGTGTGTGTGTGTACACATGCAGATGCTATAAGCACACTGAGCTAGAGAACATGTAGCTAAGACAGCTATGCAGTTAGACAGTAAACATTTGACAACTCTTCTGAAGAAAGAGGGAGAGAATAAGTGGTAGAGAGAAAAAAAGAGAGAAAAGAGAAGTGGAGGGGAAGAGAGAAAAAGAGAGACAGAAAAGAGAAGTGAGGGGGAAAGAAAAAGGCTTAGTGTGGTAATGGAAGAAGGGAGCAAAAAAAAGAGAGGTAGGGAGACGGAGGACAAAAACAGGCCATGTGTCAGTGTGATAACAGACTGTTTGTGTGTTTGTTGAGGATTGAGTGGAGGCTGCTGGCCAGCTTAACGCGCTATGTGTGTATGTGTGTGTGTTTGTGTGTGTGTGTGTGTGGCAGGCTTTGGGGATCTGCGCATGAAAAGTGCCTCATTAAATCTGATCAGCACATTTGAAGTTCTGCAAGCAGCTCTCATGACAGAGACGATTCCTGTGTGTGTGTGTGTGTGTGTGTGTGTGTGTGTGTGTGTGTGTGCGCGCGCGCAAGGCAGCATTTTTACTTCAATGCTGCTTTTATCCGTGAGAACACTCATTCTCAGCCGGGTGGAAACGGAGCTTCAGCAAATCCAGTGAGACAGCCAAAGCTGCGAGTGACATGGTTATGAAGCAAACTTGGACAGGCACACACACACACACACACACACACACACACACACGGACGCACGCACGCACGGTGAAGGAGTGAACTTCAGGAACGCAGGCCTGGAATTTATTGCTCTCTGGCTCTGAAGTTCACTTGTGCTCTCTCTCTCTCTGTCTCATACACACACACACACACACACACACACACACACACACACACACACACACACACACACACACACACACACACACACACACACACACACACACACACACACAAGAATGGTGGAGCGCTTCAAGGCAATTGCTGTGTGACAGACCCAAACTGTGTCTGTCTCTCTCACACACAGACACACACACACACACTCAAATTGAAGTGGAAGTGTGTGTGAGGAGGATGTGAGCTGATGAGAGCTCTTCTGCCAGTAGCAGCAGGAGCGGACGGCTAACACACACACACACACACACACTCACGCACGCACACTCGCGCACACACTCACATACACACGTGCACACACACACAGAGATGAGAGCTTTTCCTCCAGCAGGAGTGGCGGGAGAGGACGGCTCAAGCAGCCAGGCAGGGGGTGCATATTAGACGAAACACACTTTCTGTCTCACCCCTCCTCCTCACATCTTCCTGTGTGTGTGTGTGTGTGTGTGTGTGTGTGTCACAGCAAAATAAAATTGCACTGTGTCTCGTATCCTGTGTCTGTATGTGCATGTATGCATGTATGTGTGTGTATATATGCATGTATGCACATATAGATGTGTGTGTGTGCATTCATATGCATGTATGCATATATAGGTGTGTGTGTGTGTGTGTAGCTCTTCAGTCCCCCTTGCTAATAGGAGCTGACAAATACAGCTGTTGAAAGAGTTTACTCTCAAGCTGCAGCAAATCGATTAAATTAATGAGCCACATCAACCCCCCCCCCCTCCCCTCTCTCTCTCTCTCTCTTACACACACACACACACACACACACACACACACACACACACACACACACACACACACACAGTCCTACCCCACGGCCACTCCCCGCCTGCCTGGCCCTAACTAGCCTGGCCTCTGTCACTCCTCTCCTTTCAGCACAGATTTATTTGTGTGTGTGTGTTCTTCTCCTCTTGGCACAGGTGTGTGTGTGTGTGTGTGCACATGTGTGTGTGTGTGTACGCACATTTCCTCTCAGCACAGATTTCTGTGTGTGAGCGCGTGTGTGTGCCTGCTCTGGGCTCGGCGCGGTTTCAAGGACTTCTCGTCTGCGGCACGTAGCTGGCGGTGGCCATGGAGTCGGGAGGCACGACGACAGCGATGCTGACGTGGATGCGGATGCTGTCGCCAACGACAACCAGGACATCCACAGCAGCACTGCTACTGCTGAGCTTCACGCCTGCTTGACTCTGACAAGGGATTTGACTTCGTGATCTCTCCGCATCTCACACACATACACACACACACACACACGTGTGATCTCTCTGACGTGCTACTGGCAGTGATGGGGACTATTCTCTCTAGCGTGCTACACACTGCTTTATCCAGTATATCTGTTACCCTAGCGTGCTATACACTGCTTTATCCAGTATATCTGTTACCCTAGCGTGCTACACACTGCTTTAGCCAATATATCTGTTACCCTAGGCTTCACTGCACGGGCGGTGGTGGTAAAGGTGTTGTTCGGCAACCAGAGGGTTGCTCGTTCGAGCCCCACTCCGCCTGACCCCATAGAAGTGTCCTTGAACAAGACACTGAACTCCAAAATCTCTCCCGGTGGCAGGTTGGTATGGCAGCCTCTGCCACCGGTGTGTGAATGTGTGTGTGTGAATGGGTGAATGTGAAAAATACACTGTAAAGCGCTTTGAGTGCTCGTAAGAGCAGGAAAGTGCTATATAAATGCAGTCCATTTACTCTGACATAAAGCACAGCGATAGGGCATCTAGAATCACACCGAGGACTCATGCTGGGGTCATGCTCAGTGGTGGAATGTAACTAAGTACAAATTCTTTGTTCCTGTACTTAAGTAAATTTTTCACGCATCTGTACTTGACTTGAGTAGAAATAATAATGAACACCTTTACTTCAACTTCACTACATTTTGCAGTTATTATCTATACTTTCACTCCACTACAGTTCTAAAATGCATCCCGTTACATTTGATTAGGCTTTCACTTTTTTTGCTAAAGTCGCCCAGGCGGCGTGGCTGTCTCGGACGTTTAAACTAATCAGATACATTGTTTTGTTAAGTCACTTCGCAGATTGCAACACTGTGGTTCCCACTCATCCCAATGGATGACATACAAAATGTTTTTCTATGTTTTGTCATCTTGATCTCAAACTACTCTTGTCTGGGCCACAGTGCCTTTTTTCTGGGCTTAGCATCACCATGCTTAGCTGTCATCCTAGCTAATTACAGATTGCTACCTGCTAGATCAATTAGCGTGTTTTTATGGACGACGCTCCTTACCTGATGTGTTCATCCTGTGTGACTATTGGCCTTCTCATGTAGTCCAGTTGTTGCTGTGAGACATGCTGCTCCGCTTCTATGAATTTGCGTCCCAGTTTGACCAGCGTCAACTGGTATCTTCAATAGGT